>CAICTM010000197.1:9410-93703 GCA_903772945.1 Seminavis robusta
TCTTTTGTGGTGGTGGTGGCCCATGATGATGGTGTATATGATTCCAATTTCTCTCAAACTGCGCCGAGTCACTCCTAGCTACCGTAGCTTGTTGCATGTACTTGGCTTGCTGGGATAATATGTATGTACTCGTCCTCTGTCACTGGTACACCATATGGCTGCCATGTAACAGCAACTTGCCAATTTGGCAACCACAATTGTTGTCCAACGATCATCCAGTGTATGCTTTGCAACAGGGATGGGTATCACTAAATGCACTTCCACCCCCCTCACTGCCTATGCTCTGCCAATTGACTATCAGTGTTTGCTTGGTCGATGGTCACATGAGCACATGAGCTCACATATCACATGTTTCGTTGAGATACTGGTACAGTAACAGCTCTGGTAACCCAGCCAACAAAACTAGGTAAATTGCTACGAGTACTCAGTACTCATACGCTGTACCGTACGGTAGTAACGTACGAGTATTCACCCCAGCCGTACTCAGTGTACAGTACCGGCACTGTACGGTAGCATGGAGAACTCCCACGATTTAGAAACGGTTTGTCCCTCTTCTTGCCAGCTGCCAGCCACGCAGCCACGGGATCAGTGGCTCATCTTCAGCACCTTGGGGTAATGTCCTCCAAATGGAAGAAAAAGCTCAAATCTTAATTGTTCAGAAAATGTAAAATGAAGCAAAGAGACATGCAGGACTCCACAAGGCCTGTTGAAGTTGAATAATCTGAATCTGAATTCTCAGAGCCTCTTAGAGCCTATTTAGGCTCTTAGAATTAAGATTGGAAAATTGAAAACTCAGATCCCAGTGTAAATTAGCTGGATATTCAATCTGGTTTTTCAGATCTGAATTCTAAGAGCCTGTTGTAATTTTAAGAGCCTAATTAGGCTCTTAAGATTCAGATTCAGATTGGTCAGCTCAAATAGGCTGTTTCCTTTTCAGTCTGGGGAACATATTTTTGAAGAAAATGTTTTTGAAAAAAGGAGAAAAGACTCAATTTGAGTTGATTACCTCAAGGTGCAGGAGTGCATGTAACATAGCTGTTGAGCAGTTGTTGTCATTATTATTATTTGGGATTAAATTTTGGGCTACATGTACCGTGTTGAAGAAGGCAAAGCTATTGGGTTCAGAAACGTGCAGGACAAAAGCTATCCCTACAAGCGTCTTATACATGACACAGTACATGTGCTACAGCTAGCTACAGGATGTATCAACTTGATACTCACAGACTCGAAGTGGGAGCTTCAGCTGGGCTTCTCGCCAGAACAGTTCAGTGCACCGACCAAATGAGGAGCTACACCATGGACAAGATGTAAGTCAAAAGACCAAAGGACAAGGGGGGGCATCCCTGCGTACTCGTCAGCACAGTGGTCAACCAATCTTGTCAATCCAATTCCAAGAAAGAGGAGGGCTGAAGGTGTCGCCCTCATCACCGATCCACAAATCACAAGGAACCGCAACTTACTCAGTGTGCTCGGTCATGGGCACATGTTTCGTCTGGTAACCAGCCAAACTATTCACCTCGCTATAGGTAGACTCTAGATAGATTGCTCGTACTGTACGGTACTGGCTAGCAAGCAGGAAACGGTTTGTCGACCGAAACCCCTCTTCTTGCCAACCAGCTGTACTGGCATCAGCTGGACTCTGTGACTGCAAAACCTAGCTAGACTTTGGCTTCGGACAGGGTTGTTGTAGCCGGCTATCGGTACAGGCCTCATGGCATTGTGCTAGCTAGCTAAATGTGGGCCCAAGAGCGCTGTTTTGAGAGGATGGGAGCGACGAGGAGCTAGACTACTGAAGCTTCGCTCCATGACATCACATGCATCCTGCATCATACATCACCCTATTTTAATTTAATACCCACAGGACAAGGGCTGGTTACTACTGCCTTGTAGTAGTACCAGCAGATAGTAGTCAGCTCAGTGGCCAAGCGGTCAACCAATCTTACTTGGGGTCGGCATCCAACCAATTACAGTACAAGAAAGAGGAGCGAGGGCTGCAGGTGTCGCCCTCGCCCCTTTGCCCCCATAACAAGGAACAAGAAACCGCAACAACTGCCGAGTACCGGAAGTTGGTATAAATGTTCCTCTAGTGGACAAGGAAGTCAACAGGTGGGAAGCAAACCAGCGGCAACGTTACCTGGACCATCATCTTGGTGGCCAACAAAAAAGTTGCCACTGACCACACGTAGACTACACGTTTCTAGTAGTAGCTACCGGTACTATGATACCTTTAGCTGACATGTATGTAGCTTGCTTGCCACCTACATGTACTAGCTAGACTATTAGACACTGACTCTTCGGTAAGATTCTAGGATCCACATGTACCGGTGTACCGGTACATGTAGCCATCTGAACATTGTTGCTCTCTTGAACTCCAGGATCTCGACGGATGTATTACGAAGATTTCTGACCGACGCAAGGGTTTACGACCAGAACAGCTCAGAGCCACTTTCAATGTGCAACAAAAGATATAGGAGGGGCAGTCCATAAGCACCACGCGTTCTTTCGAGGGAACCAAAACGATTTTGCTGCCCCCCTTTAAATCCTGAAAGAAACGTTTCATACAAAAATAAATAATTGTCATTGTCTTCTTGAAATCAGTCACTGGGAGCTCACTGGGATTTTCATCAGAATCTGAACAGGCATCAGGTGTGACACACTGCAATCAGCTTCCCATTGCACTGTCGGTATCATACGATGCCGTACATGACATTGTACCGGTATGCAACGCAAGCAACGTCGGCAAAGCGGCAAAGATCAACGATGGTCAAAGTTCTGTCACGATTTCTGAAGTCTTTAGCCTTTTAAAGACTTATGTAGACATGAAGGTGGTCGTAATTAGAAGACGTAAGATCCTCTGTTTTGTCCACCTGAGCTGTCAATGGAAGAATGGTCACAAGAAAGTTCCTAGTATTTCGATAACTCATTTAGAAAGCTTTAGTCCTGTCATACAACCGGTATTGAAATGGTGGTAAAAACATGAAATACTGGAAACCAAGAGCAGCTCCAAGAGCACATTCCAAGCAAAATTTAAATGAATTAGGCTGTCAAACGGAGCAAACAAGCAGGACTCAAATAGACTCAGTGAAAGGCGTATTTACTGGGAAACCCTAATGCCCTTCTCAGGCACTCGGCTTTGACTCTTGATGACCGCAGTAGTACCTCTAACTAAAGTCTGGAAAAAAGAAGCACAAAAAATCTCGCCGACCAACCTGGTTGGCCCAGGTCAATGGAAAATCCCCAGCGAAACTGAAGAAGGGACCACGTAATAAAAGTAAGTCCTGACGGATCCTGGTTGGCATCAGTCTTAACTTTCTAAAGCTCTGAAACCGATGACTGTTGTGGTTCAGCTTGGGGTAAATTGCAAGGATCCAAGAACGTAATGGCTGTCAGACTGCTTGAGAACTGGTTGAGCAATTATTCTCTTACTCCGCAGTGCTCCTACGCACAATTCGGAGCATTCTTTGTAGATTCGATTCGATTCAGGTAATTCAGTACTGCTGCTACAGTAACCAGCAGTACCGTAGCTACTGCAGTAGTCAGGCCACGACGTCGACCCAACCATCAGTGCAGCTTCGAAAGGCTTCAAGGTGCTCACTTTTTGAAAAGCTCAAGGCTGAATTCGGGTTCAACCGTTCAACCACACAACTTCTTTCTCAACCTCTGGAAGCGAAATCACAATTTTCCTTCCCACACTCAGCTACCGTACCACTCTCATCACCCACCGGTTACCTCCAGTCATTCAGCACATTCACTTCCTCAACCAATCTTTTTTTAAGCATAAATAATTCCTAACCATGAGCAACAGAAAGAGCACGTTCCTCACCGCCAGGGCTTTGGACTTGGAGGACCCTGAAGATGATGTGTCGGACTGTGATTTGATCTCTGTGACGAGTCGCCGCAGCCGCCTGAGCGTGAACAGCAGCACCATGGGCGACATGAGTGCCGAGAAGGTGCCGGTCGCTGGAACCAACTCTATCCGCACTACCCTCTTTCTCATCATCTTTCTGGGCGCCGCCACATCGGCCGCCTTTGTCGGATTCGGAGTGACCAAGGCTCAGGATGAGCAGCAGGTGGCCTTTGTCAGCTCGGCCACCGATGCCACCAACAAGATCAATCTGGCATTTGAAGACTACGTCAACGCTGCCAGTACCATCCACTTGCGTTGTCGTCACCGCAACTTTACCCGTCAAGACTTTCGCGAGACTTTCGAGTATATCATTGCCAGTGGACTCCAATTCAAGGCCGCGCAGTTTGACCCCATGATCACTCACGACGAACGTCCCGCCGCGGAAGCGGAAGCCAGAGCCTACTATGCCGAGCACTACCCCCATGTGGACTATCAAGGTTTTCGAGGATTCAACTACCCCAACAGCACGTCCTTGGAACCGCGTATTGATCAGCCCTTTTACTTCCCCATTCACTACCAGGAACCCATCTTGGGCAACGAAGCCGCCATTGACCTCGACTACCATTCCTCCGAGTCTCGCACGCGCGCCGTCGGAGCCCTCTTTGAAACCAAAGGACCGTCCCTCACGGATCGTCTCTCGCTCGTCAAGAAAAAGGGAGAAGTCAGTCGTTGCGGCAATCACAATGGGCCTTCGTACGGCGTCGTGCTCATGCACCCCGGTGTCGCCCTCGATGAACCCCAAGCAGGAGACGAAATCTGGCCCAAGGACTTTTCGTCCATTGTTCTCTGTGTCCCCGACTTGTTGAAGCGGTCCACATCCGATCAAGCCATGAGTGCGCTCGTCTACATTCACGACCGTTCCCAGCCCGGAAAAGATGCCGTCTTTTTGGGAGGCGCATCGGTTCAGCATACCGATGGCAGTTCCGAACCGGACATTAACTTTTTGGACGAAGAACCACTCGAAGCGTTGTCGGCCGGGCTCATGGAACAAAACAATGTCACGGCGGCCAACCGTGTCTGGACTGTCACGGTCTTGGCCATTGAAGGGACCTACAAGCCCGACATTTTGTTTGTCTGTTTGGGAGGCGCCGTCATCTTTTGCGCCAGTCTCGCCCTGGCATTTTGGATGTGGACTTCGGCGCGCAGAGCGGAAAAGTTCAATAAGGTCCTTACTTCGGCACAACGATCCAACGCCATTGTGTCGTCGCTCTTTCCCAAGAATGTGGCCAAGCAAATGCTGGACTACGATGCCAACGATCGGGACGGAAAGAATGCCGACCTCAAGAGCAAGCCCATTGCCGATCTATTCCCCAACACAACCGTCATGTTTGCTGACATGGAAGGTTTCACCGCTTGGAGTTCACAGCGTGACCCCATCTCTGTCTTTCACCTCCTGGAAACTGTGTACAACGCATTCGATGAGATTGCCGCTCGCAGAAAAGTGTTCAAAGTGGAGACTGTGGGTGATTGGTAAGTACTAGTTGGCTCAACCTCTGATTCTCTTTCGTCCACCTTATCCCAAACTTACACTTGTTTGCCTTGTTATGCGCCGTATGTTGTAGTTATGTTGCTTGCTGTGGTCTTCCTGAACCCAACAAGAATCACGCACTGGTCATGGCCCGCTTTGCTCAAGATTGCGCCCGCAGGGTTCGAGTTGTCACTCGCAAGTTGGAAGTGGAACTCGGACCAGAGACTTCCGCGCTTGGGTTCCGATTTGGTCTTCACAGTGGCCCTGTCACTGGAGGAGTGCTGCGGGGACAGCGTGCTCGTTTCCAGCTTTTTGGAGACACGGTGAATACTGCAGCTAGAATCGAGTCGACGGGAAAGAAGGGTAGGATTCAGATTTCTTCCGCCACAGCCAACCTTATCCGAGAAGCTGGAAAGGGTGCCTGGGTTGTCCCGCGTGAGGATAAAGTCTTGGCCAAGGGTATTGGAATCGTAGAAACCTGCTGGTTGACGCTGAAAGCAATTGACGAGGGCGATGCAGATGCGGACATCACCGAGAGAGAAGACGACGAATTGGGTGGCGAGTTCCGTGACAAGCAGGTTGGATTGGTGGACTGGCACACTGAAAGTCTCGCACAGTTTCTCAAGGTGGTGGTGGCCCACCAGCGTTCGGCCCAGCAAAAGAAGGACAGTGATAGTGGACTCAAAGCAGCAGAACAGGAAGTTCTTGATCGCAGGGCTGCTCCAATCGAGGAAATCTCCGACAGAATTCCTTTCCCCGAAATCGAGAATTTGGAAGCAATCCAAGAGGCTGCAGAGTCAATTGAATTGGGCATGAGTGTTATGATGCAACTCCGCAACTTTGTGTGGTCAATGGCTGCTACGTACAAGCAAGTTCCATTGTAAGTCTTCGGATTCTCGCAAGCGTCGGTTTGCAAATTGCCTTTGCTAGCACTTACCGTTGATCTGTTTTTGCAGCCATAACTTCGACCACGCTTCCCATGTGGTAATGAATGTCATGAAGCTCTTGGGTTCTGCCAGCAATCACAAGGACGATGGTTTGGATGATCCTTTGGCCCGCTTCACGTTGGTACTGGCTGCAATTGTCCATGACGCGTGAGTAAAAGCAGCAGACAGCGACCGGCTGGATGCCTGGTTGATTCTCATTCGATTCTCACCGCCGTGAAATGTTGCATTCTCAGTGACCATCCAGGTGTCCCCAATGGCCAGCTGAACAAGGAGCAAGATTCGATTGCGATGGTGTATAACGGACAGAGTGCGGCGGAACAGAACTCGCTAGACATCACTTGGAACTTGCTCATGGAAGATCAGTACAAGGATCTGCGCCGCACAATCTACAAAAACAAGGAGGAAATGATTCGATTCCGCCAACTCTTGGTCCACACTGTCCTCGTTACAGACATTGTGAACAAGGAGCTTCAAACCAAGAGGAAGGAAAGATGGAACCGTGTCTTTGGCACTTCCGGTGAGGCCCCACAACCTCCCAGCATGTTTGAAACACTGGAGGATATCCAGAGCGAACGTCGCACAGCCTTGCTTGAGCTTGTGATTCAAGCCTCGGATGTGAGCCACACAATGCAACACTGGCACATCTATCGGCAGTGGAACACCTGCCTGTTCCACGAAATGGACAAGGCTTGGAGTGAAGGGCGCGCCGACAAGGATCCTCGCAAGGACTGGTACAAGGGCGAGATTGGCTTCTTCAAGTTCTACATTTTGCCACTGGCTGACCGTGTCAAGCATTCCAGCGCCTTTGGAGCATTGGGAGCGGAGCTTTACCATTGTGCTGAAAGCAATATGATGGAGTGGGAAATGAAGGGCGAGCAGGTGACCCAAGAGCTGATCGAAGCCACTGCCAAGAAGAGCGAAGCCACTGCCAGGAGGAGAAATTCAATGGATGCGAGTAAGAAGTTTTCGACAGCACAATTTGAGGACAAGCCTGAACAGGCTCTACAGGCAGCGGCTGAAGTATTCACAGATGAAATTGACCTTTAGGGCTGTGACAAGCACTGGGGCAGTGTCCTATCGCCATCTTTCACATGTTGCAATCAACAACTGGCACAAGGAGACCTTTGCAAGCAAGCAACAGTTACCTCAAGCATCTTATTTCCCTTTCCCTGCTTGCTTGTTTGAATGTGTTTCTTCCAAACTTCCTGAACGAATTCTACATATTATACGTTTCCACTTCCTGCATTCTTGCCTCCTGCTATTAGGTAATGCATATTATTCTCTTTGAAAAAACAAAAGATGGAAATCAAATTTAGATTTGCAAGAATTCAATCCCCTTGCCCTCTATTTGTAGGTGCATCAAGCAAGTAGCAAACCCTTTGTTTCATCTCTCTTGTCATCAGTTCGCAAATGCAATGGTGAGTGCGGTGCAGTGGTGGCAGATTACTACTAGCTAGTAGTCTAGCTACTAGTAGCTAGAGAGATGCGAATGTTGCCGCCGCTGCTCTCGAGGTTGGGCCTCCATTTCTGCCCCCAAGTTGCGTGCGGTACGATACCGAGTCGTACTAGTACCAGGTACCGGGTAGAGGTGCAAAACTTTTGCCACCGAAATGTGCACCATTCTGATCTTGTATGCTACATACCGGTACGGTACATCGTACTGCCAACAGGGACCATGGACCAGGTACCAGGTAACATCTTACAGAAGAAGTATCCGTGGCTGACTAGCTAGATGTTCTACCAGTACCGGTACAGAGTTGCTACCAACAAACTAAAAGAAATTCCCATTTGGGATCTGGCCGCAAGGATTGATTGAATCAAATCAATCGAATCATCTGATGATCGTGCCGTCCTAAATATGTAGTGCTAATTCACCTCTGTGCCCACTCCATGTCGTCGCTGCGGACACTCGTAGCGTTTTGGTTCGCATCATTGTTCAGATTAACTCCTACGTTTAGAGCCAACTGGCATCACCCAGTCTTTCTCCGTTGCACCAAGAGCCATCGTAGCCTTTTTGTTCTACCTGCTACCAGGTATAGCCTTGTTAGCACAAGATGGAGCGTGATGCATCAAGTTGGCGACCGTTCCAACTGTGTTGCATGCTGGGCCTTTCTGAACCCAACGCAAATGAATCAATCATGCGCTGGCCATTGTCCCTTATTGCTGCGATTGCTGTTTCATGGCTCTTCGAATCTCAATCTTCAAAAAGATTTCAAACTCGGCATCGGAGCGAAACTTGACTTTTCGAACGGCACCCGCCGCCTTGCTGCTCCAATCCAGCGAATTGTGTGTGACGACTGTCATTTCATCTCGCACAATGGTAACATCAACGGTCAGCGAATAGCCAAAACTAATGACGAACCGTGCATGCAAATCAAAGACCGAAACCGCTAGCCATTCCGTCGATATCTTGTCGGTTGTATCTGGATACTTGGTTTGTAGCCAATGGCGGACTCTCTTTTGGTACAGGAAGGGGCAAAAGAGAAAAGCGTGAGAATCTTCCTAGCTGATAGAGCTAGCAGCCCCAATCGAATCGAACTGCACGTTCTGTACGATCCGATACAAAATACGTACCATCAATACCTTTCGAATGCGTTGTTCAAAGAGCATTTTCGTGCCGAGCGCCACAACCGACTGCAAAATCTTGGCCTTGGTTCGAACATCCTTCTTTTGTATCCGATCCAATCCCCTGGGTTTATTGGCATCTGCCAGCAATCGTTTTTCTTCTTCTTCTCGTTTCTGTGCCGTTTTGAAACTTTCTTGCAGCGAATGTTTGTGATATGCTTCTTGGGCATGCAACAAGAGTGATCGACAGAGTACCAACAATTGTTCGGGACTCTGACTGCCACTGGTAACATTGGTAGTAGTTTTAGTGTTGGCATTTGCGGTCGCCGAAAAAGTAGTTTCCCGTTCGGCAGCTTCGACCAATTTGGCGCGCAATGTGTATTCACTATCCAACTGTACCTTGACTTCACTGGCATGACAGTGGACGACGCACAAGGCGGCGGCTCCTCCCGTTCCGGTAGGTCGGACCATGACAGCCGGTGGCGGTAGATAGTTTTCTTCGGATTCGCTGGACAACCACATGACGGAATCGGATGGTTGTGCCGTTGCTTGTTGGGAATGATGTTGCACTTTGGGTTGTGCATCGGGATCCCCGAGATCGTCTCCCATGATTTCTGTGCGAATGGATTCGAATAGTTTGGCACAAAAGAGTGAATGCTGCAGAGACACGAGGACTTGTTCATCGTGGGGAAGCTTGTCATTGTCGTCGTCGTCACAGTCATCCTTCTTTTCTTCCTCGTCCTCCTCCTTTTCTTCCTCCTTTGGCTTTTTGTCGTCGTCTACTTCCATTTTGACAACAGCAGGTTCGTCATCTTGTTCCTCCTTTTTAATAACGACAGCAGCAGCACCACCAGATAGATCTCCTTGTGCGTTGTGTTTTTGTTTTTCTTCAATATTACTGGTGGTCATGGGTTCCAACGACGAACTCATACAGAATCCCGTGGACGGCTTTTCAATATCAAACTGGAGCGTCAAAAAAGAAACCTTATTGGGATCAAAGTCGGCCGATATTTTTCCCAGTGTCGGATCGGCAATGGCAAATGGTTCTGCCATTGTGAATTTCTTGTGCCACACTGGTTGTTGTTGTGATTGCGTTTGTGATTGTTGTGATGATGATTGGCTACTACTAGTCGTAGTCGTTGTGGCGGTTTCAGTAATGTCCGAAGCAGTGTCCTGTTCCTTTTTGATTTTTTTGCTGGACGATTTTTTGGTGTGTTTTTCCCGTCTGCTTCGTCTTTTTCTTGTTTTTCTTCGTCATCTTGTGATTGATTGTTTGATTTAGTAGTACCCAATACTTGCGCCGTGTATTCTTCGGTCAATTCAACTGTGGCATACCGCGGCACTTGACTGGCCAATCGTCCCGCCAGTGACTGTCCCAAGACGCCTCCAATGGGATCGTAGACATCGACATCGACGGCCACTACTTCGGTGGGTCGTACGGCATGCGGTTTGGCGCGAGTCCCGTGTTCCGGCGCCACCAACCTCCATTGCGGACGCAATTGTTTGAGCCGAGCATCGGGAATGGCTTGTGCAGACATGGCCGATTGGAGGCGATGACAGTGGCGTTGGAGGACTCGTGACATTTTGTCAAAGACGGCCCGTTTCCGCTTCAATGTGTATTTGGCCTTGACGCGTTGTTCTTCTTGCATTTCCTTGGTGGCTTGCGATGCGGCGGTCTTGTTATTGGCGGGGGTGCTGGGAGTGGCAGGATCGGCTGGTTTCTTGCTGCCATCGTCGGTAGTTGCCTTGTCGGTTGTATTGGCGTTGGGAGTAGCTGCAGTATTGGGAGTGGCGGATCCTTGGGCGTTGGGAGTAGCCGCCGTTGCTGTAGTAGTTGGAGCAGTAGGGACTCCCAAATCGAGTGCTGGATCGACAATGTTGGTCAGACCAAAGTACTCTCCTGTATTGACCAATGTGGACAAATTGATGGCTCGATTCAATTCAGCGACTCCACTGGCTTGCAATCGAGCAGATGCTACGGCCAAGGGATGGACTCGCGGCTCGGTCGACTTTTCCTTGTTTTCTTCTTCATCCTTGGTCGCGTCATCCGCAGTTCCCTGCATGTCCGACTCTAACAATCCGTACTTGGCAATCGATCGTTCAAAGAAACGAGACCGTTCCACATCGTTGGGAGGAGGCAAATAGATGAATCGACCGTCGGGCAGAATGTGAGACGGAGGTAACGCATTCGACACATTCGAAGGATCTTCTTCACTGATCCCTTCCTTCTTCTTGGGAAGTTCTGCTGTAGCAGCACCAACACCTGGAGCAGCACCACTGTTGTTGTTGGGGTCGGCCATGGTTGTCAGTAGCTACTGTTGTCAGTGGCTACTCTGTACTGTTGTTCTGGGAGGTTGGTCTCTGAGATTAGCAGACGAGGTGATGAGAGATGAATGTGCCATGTCCACGTTTGTTTGGATCGATGGCTTCATAACCTAAGATCTTCTTAGGGTTAAAGGCTAACGTTTGGATCTTTCAATCCCACTTTGTAGTCACCTCCCGAACGAGACGAAAGACGATGTTCTTCTGTAGTAGCTTCTCTACCAATTCCTACGTACCTGGTAGCAGCGTCCTCACAAGCAATCGCAGCTGAACCCTCCGAGATTGGAGGCTGCTTGCCACTTTTCAAGCATTTCAAAAAGTCTCACAATTCCAATCTCGGCCAAACCAAAACGGCAGCAGGAGAAGAGGAGGAACTCGACTCGAGCCGCTCTCGGTGACCATGGCAATTCTGGGCCATGGTCACCGCTGAGCCAGCTTGATCTGACAGTTTCTCGTCTCCTTTTGCTCTTGTTATCTTCGACCATGACGGGATCAATGACGGCAACATCACAAAACGGCAGGCGAATTCGAGGAGGCTCTTGACTCGAGTTGCTCTCGACAACCATGGCAATTCTGGGCCGTGGTCGTCGCTGAGCCATCTTGGTTGAGGAGGACTCCTTTTTTCTTCTTTTTATTTCGACCATTACGGGACGAATCGAATCGAATCTTGGCCAAATCAAGGCGGCTGGAGAAGAGGAGGAACTGATCGTCTGCTCTCGACGACCATGGCAAAGTCTGGGTCATGGTCGTCGCTGAGCCGAGGCTCTGTGCCCCCCTCTTTTCCTGTTCTTTTATTTGGACCATGGCGGGACAACGCCAACAGGGAGATACAGCGGACGGCAAAGAGAGGACGAGGAACTCTAACTTGGCTCACGACGACCATGGCAAGTCTTGGCCATGGTCGCCTCTGAGCGAGGTTGGTGTCCTTGAACTCTCCTGTTCTTTTTATTTCGACCATGGCGGGACCTCGTCGGCATCCGGTCAACCGAGAGAGAGATACAGTGGACGGCAAGGAGAAGAGGAGGCACTTTGACCATCTGCTCTCCGCGACCATGGCAACTCTTGGCCCTGGTCGTCGCTGAGCCGAACTGGTCGTCAAGTTAGCCTCTCCTTTTTCTTCTTTCCGACCATGATGGCACTCGGCCAATTAGAAATGCACAGCACGACCCATGCTCTCGACGACAAATGACAGACCTTGGTCATTGACGTCGCTGGAGCCTCGGTTGGTTGAACGCAGTTCTCATTGCCGAGTCTCGATTGTTTCGAACTCCTCCTTTCTTCTTACCATGATGGCACAATGTCGGTCAACAGAAAGAGACAGCGCGGCCACGGCACTCGACGACAATGACAAATCTTGGTCATTGACGTCGCTGGAGCCCGGGGCACCTTGTCTCCTTCTTTCTTATTGTGACGATACCACACGGACCACAGCGAGATGGACACGGCCCGCCTCTCTCGATGACAGTGGCAAACTTATGGCCATTGGCGTCGCTGGAGACGTGATCAGGTTCATTTTGATGTGACCCTGAGATCTTTCGGATGACATTGGCGCCATCTCTCGACAAAAAGCACACGGATCACAGTGATCAACACGGCCCGCCTCTCGATGACAATGGCAACTTTTGGCCATTGGCGTTGCTGGAGACTGGCCCGGTGGATTGAACTGTGGACCGTGGCAGCTTTCTTTCCGATGGCATTGATGCGACCTCTGCTCTCGACGGCAATGACGATTTTGACCATTGCCGACGCAGAGCCGGACTTTGTAGCAATTTCCATTGGAAGATCTTGGTCATGGAAGAATTGATTGGAGTGACGATCCCACCATCGCGCTTTCATTTCACAGAAGGGGACCATACTACTTGCAGCTGCACTCGACGACAGTGGCAATCCTTCGCCGCCGCATGTTGCCACTGGTAGAGCGATCCCCTTCTGAGGATGCATATATATGCGCCACGTGTCAACTATCTCTGACTCCACTTCTGGAACATGAGGAACAAGACGATGCTGGAGCTCTTGGTGACTATGGCATACCTTGGCCATTGTCGCTGCTTGAGGGCAACAGCGGACACGGTTCCTCCTTGATTCGGAGAGTGGCGCCATGAGACATAGAGTTGGATTTTCGATGTCGCCGCTTTGAGAACATGAGGAAAGAGCATCCTGCTGTCTCTTGGCGACTACGGCATACCTTGGCCATTGCCGCTGCTGGAGCCCAAGCTTGATGATATCCTTGCTTTTGTTGGTTGCTCTCGACGATCATGGCAAATCTTGGCCATGGTCGCTGCTTGAGCCCGCTGGAAAGGAAAGATGCTTTTCCAAGGCTGAAGCGTGTTGATGACTTTTCCTCTTGGAAAGTGGTCCGAAACGTTGCCAGCATCGCCACAAAGAAGGGATCTGTTCTTTGTTGCTCTCGACGACCACGGCAAATCTTGGCCATGGTTGCTGCTTGAGCCCACGATTTGAACAACGACCTTCCTTGTGCTAGCTGGTGACTTTCCGTCCCTGTAGCATCGTCTCACCCAGCTGAGTTGTGGAGGGGTGAACGCTGGAGACAAGCCCACTTTGCTGGCTTGTCATTGGTGCCTTCAGCCCAAGCCTGAGCCTCTTTCTGCTCCCTGCATTGATGGGTCGCGATATTTACTTGCAAAGGCGACTGAACAAAACTCTTCTCTTTGGGCTGGTTACGGGACAGATGGACGCGATGAACGCCTTGGACAAGCCAGTTGATGCCTTGTCGAATGAGCATTCATCGGCCTCTATCTTCTCCCGAAACAAAGTCTGAAGCATTGATATTCGCCCGTCCAGACTTCGGTTTGCAACGGATAGACACGAGGATGAACGCCTTCGACCAGCCAGCTGGTGGCTTGTCGAATGAGCCTTCATCCTCGGGGCTATCCGTTGCAAACCAAAGTCTGAAATATTGATATTTGCCTGTCCAGGCTGAGAAGTTGAAACAGATAGTTCCGCTTCAACCTCGCACGTCTCCAGCTACCTCACCTTCCTCGATGTTCTGTCTGGTCAAGAACTTGCTTGATCCATCTGGCCGTCCGCAGTTTGGTGGTTGGTAGTTCGATGTTTGACGAGGCACATGTGCCAAAGACGAAGACCGCCCGCATATCTTTTTCTGCTTCTCTGACGCTATGTCTGGTTCTCAAGAACTTTTCTCGATCATTCTGACCGTCTGGGTAGCGGAGACGGTATGCGGCCCAAGCCCCCATTCTGCCAGTGTTTTCTTGGACTCTGCTGTCGATTCCGCCCGTTCCAAGAATAACGAATCATTTCGCAATGCCACCACTTACTGTGGGATGAACTAGACCTGGTCCTGGGCTGCTCCAGTTGAGGAATTACAACTGGAGTAGGACTGGTACAGGTTTGGTACCTCCCATGGATGGATGGCTGGCTGGACAAGCTTCAAAATCTGCCACCATAATACGCCAAGCACCAATTCTGCCTGTGTTTTCTGCAACTCTTCCGTCGATGCGTTCCGTGCCAATCATTTCGCATGCCACGCTTTGGCAAAAGATGAGACAACACTGACTGACTTGGTAAATTCCGCATGTCTTGAGTCGGTATAGGGTCCCAAGTCTAGCTAGCTACTAGTAGGCATACTAGTAGTCCTAATAATACTAAAGTGTTACAACGAGAAACCACCGCTTCCTCGCTCATTCCTTTTCCTTACATTAGTTAGTGTTTCTTTCTTCTAGTTCGATTGGGTTTGGCTGTGTGCAAGTGTTGTCGTCTGAGTGCGTGTAACCAAATTGAGCTGTCGTTCCTGGCTCTCCAAGGCTTGACTTTTGACTAACAAGGCCAGCATTGAGGTGTGTGTTTCCTTGTCCTTTTCGCTTCCAAGAATCCCTCGAAAGCCTCCTTCAGATACAGTGTCAATATCCCTGGTGTCCATTCTTTCCTTTCATAATTCACGTGCTTGCTGAGAGCTTCAATCCCAACTTTTCGTCATAGTTCACTCCCTCGGCCAACATACGGTAGCAATACGCTTGGTGAATTCTGCGGCAGCATTACCAAACAACCAGCAGTAGGTCATTTCATCCCAGTTGGTGTCTCCCAAGAGCGAGTCGCGGGCAATGTAACTGGAGGCAATTATGTTGTGAATGGAACAGAGAAATGCTTCCAACGTCATGAACTCTGGGTATTCTTCCAAATCTAGACCAGGATATCAGGTAGTTATAAGGCACACTTCAATAGCCGTGTGCACGACGACACTGAGACAGGATGCCACAAGCCAAAAGGAATATGCATGCTCTCCTCCCACGGAATCACGAACAGCCGCCAACGCGACGGTGAAGGCGACGAAAGCAAGAGCGGGTAAAATCGACGGCCATGTGAGTTGCCTGAAGCTTCGTTGGTGGTTTGTTGTTGACGATCTCTCCCCAAATACTTCCATGTCCATGATGACCATCTCCCTCTCCTTTTTCTGCATCAGTTGTAGCTTCCACAATTCCCATATTGTCGCAGTCGATGATTCTTCTTCAGCCGTAGCAGGTGCTGAGCATGACCTTTTCAGGACGAGCAGCAGCAACCTCGAATGTCTTCTCGTCATCGTCACTGTCGTCGCCGATCACAGAGTTCACAAAATTGTTGTATGTTTCGGACACACAACAAAATACAAGACAGGATCCATGCTGGAGCCTCTCGAAGAGTTGCGAATTCGTCAACTTCCACATGATGCCAATCACCTGACTGATGGTGACGTAAGATTCCAAAGCATCGTATAGAAAGGTATCATCAGGACCCAATTAGGAGACCATCCTGC
Source organism: Seminavis robusta (assembly GCA_903772945.1). Classification (NCBI taxonomy): domain Eukaryota; phylum Bacillariophyta; class Bacillariophyceae; order Naviculales; family Naviculaceae; genus Seminavis; species Seminavis robusta. Next base: position 25,388 of record CAICTM010000197.1, read on the forward strand.
AGCGGGGTAGCATCAGCAAGAAGTGCCGATAGGCAGAGGATCGAGCGCAGCAAAGGCATTTTCTTTGTTTCTTTGCATCGTTGGCCAAATTGTCTGAAGGAATTTTCAGAAGATACTTTACACCGTCAGCTGGCCACTTTCACCAGAGAGCAGAGAGCAGAGAGTTCGGGTGTTCGGATTATTTTGCACAAAAAAGTGAATGACGTGGTGAACCTCAAAAGGGTTTATGATATTTTCTCTTGGAAAGAAAGATGGACACGTCACTTTCTGGAGCGAGCAACCATCATTCTGGTGAGCCCATGGGAGAGTGCCAGCCACCATCAAAGAGCGTTTCTTTTTTAGAATTTCCGTTGCGTGTGTGGCAGAATGAGCTCATCGACTGAGGACTCGTAGCTACGAGTACCGTACGAGACAGGGGGCCGGAGCTGGAAGGAGGTAAGATGCCCCTGGTATGTTGCCAGCGAGCGACGTACAACCCCCTCAAAATTTCCCCAACAGAAACCAAAAAGTTTCCTTTTCCAATCAAATAAGTTTGACATAGCGATGTTATGATGTTATCGGTTGTATCCTCCCGAGCGACTGCTCTATCCTCTCTATTTTGTTATTGCACTGAAACGACCAACGGAAAGAAAACTTGAACGTGCCTACTACCGGTACATGTAGATGTAAAACAGAGACATGGAGCTGATGGTAAGGATGAAGTCACGATGGTATCTACGAAGGAATTGCTTGCTTGGATTACTATTGGCTTTGAGACTAGCTAGCTAGACTGAAGAGAAGGACTGTTTTACGAGATTTGTGTTGGCTGCTTGTTGGCCGGTACAGCTGTACAGTACATGCACCGGTACCTCCATCTGGCCCAGGCAAAGTTCTATCCAAACCGGTACCGGTACAGTACATGACACCGTGAGAGTGGAATCCATGCTCTCAACTCTCAACCCTTCCAAAGATATTGCTTGAATCGAGAAGCGGTTGATGTTTAACAGCCCGGTGGCAGGTGTATGAAGAAGAGATCCATCAGAGTAGGACATGGACGTCTTCAGAGCTCCAGAAGGCAGGCAGATATTGGAGCTAGCAGGTGCTGTATCAGGTATCAGTTACCTAGCTAGCTAGCTACCAGTGGGTATGAAACTGAGTTGGCTTACAACTGAACCGGTAGGAAGTACTGAAGGCAAGAAGAGCAACTTTGTGTTTTAGCGTACCGGTAGCACTGGGGAGATTGAAGCAGCTACGGTACTAGCTAGCTAGTACTCTATTGTCGATTGAACCTTATTTATTAAATTTGTTGACTTCCTTTTATTCGCGGAAAGAGAGGTGAGGCGAAGCACATTTAAGTCTTATTAGTTTAATGAATCCCATTTCTCGGCCACTGAGCTACATGAACGTTACTCTGTAAGATCTGAAAATTGACACAAAACAGCTGCCAACACCCAAAACTAAATCCCATTTTGCTCAAGGGGCTTCTCACTGTTATCCTATTGCCCCACACTGTTCCTCAAAGCAGCCGTCATCGAATACGCTTCGTTTTCTTTGTTACTTTTCATTGGCTGTCCGCAGGACGACGTGGTCATGTCATCACATCGCCGCTCGGTTAGTCGCCTTCTAATGGGCTGAAGCAGCCGCTAGCTGTGCATAGTAGCCAGTGGTACCGGTAGTCCGACCTGACGTCCTGACGTGGTGTTGGTTGACGCCGACGTGGCTTCTAGCTAGAGCTACTAGTACTAGTACGGCTCTAATCTCTCTCATCACTGGAGCTCTGAGCACGTTCTTTCTCTTATCAGTCTTCAGACAGTCCCCAGTCGCTCAGAAAGCTCTGATAGGTTATTTTCTTTCGTAGTCGGAGCTATTCGTCATATCACACTGATAGACTACCCATGCTGACTGCCCTCGCATTCTCTGCAGCAGGCACATTTGGATCGTATAATCTCAACAGAGAGAATCTCTTTGCTGCTCTCCGCAACCAGCAAAACAACCTTCTCGATTTAGCAGTTGTTATCTTTTTGTTTATTCATCTATTCAGCACCATGTTTACCTTTGGCCGCCGTGGGAAGAAGACCAAGGCGGCTGATGTCCCCAAGAACAAGAACTTGGTCCAAGCCTCTGCCGCTAAATACAGTGCTAGTAGTAAGGGAGGCAAACCAAATAATACACGAAGGCAGAGCGCTGTTGTCAGCACCCCGCTTAAGGATGCTCATCAACCCCAGATGATCTCTGCTACCCCCTCCAGCAGCACAAGTCCCTCCGTCGAGCAGAACAAGGCCGGTGGGTATCCCAAGTCACATCAGGAACAAATGGACAACAGCCTGCTCGGTTTCTATGTCAGTACGTCAGATACCTCCTCGACGTCCGAAGAGAAGCAGAGCGTTATTGTTGTGGCGGAGCTGAACAAGAGAGAATCCCCCGCTGGGTGTCCCATTAATCATCGAAGGCTTGGTTCAGGAATCATGAACAGTGGCGACGAAGGAGGGGTGCTTTGTCTCCGAAGTTCCTCTGGATCTCTGCAGTCTCTGCGTAGTTCTGCAGGCGCCAATAATGGTGCTGGTTGCCCGGTCACCGGTTCTTCCACGGCGCCACCACAACGAGGCATACGCAGACGTTCCAGCATGAGCATTCATAGCATGGACTTAAGCTTTGAAACAGCCTTGCAACAACAGCATGCGGTGGGTGCTTCTCCTGGTGGTGCCGAGCGCAAGAACAGCAAAGGGGGGTGTCCCTTCTTTGTGGGGGCAGCCGACAAAAATGCCGCCCTCATGCTCAAGCAGAGCGTTAATCGGGGCAGTGGAATTATCAAGTTAAGGAATATGCTTCTCTCGGAAGACTACGACGACTTTGACACGGATGCTCTGTTTTGCCATGAATCCCAACCTGTCTTGCAGGTGGATTACAGCTACACGACCACCAACCCCGAGTTTCCAAACAAATTGAAGGAGGAGGACCTCTTTGGACATGCCAGTACGGAAGGCTACATGAGTCGAGAACATGGCTTTTTGGTCCCGGACTATGAAAAAGCACTCAATACTCTTTTGGCTTCCAGAGGTCGAATCTGGTACACCATGGGCACTAGAATGGAAGGACTCAAAGGCAACAACGGTCTCCTAAAGGCACTGGAAGAAATGGAGATTGTCGAAGGTGACCCCATCGCATGTCCGGATGAATGCCTGCAGATTGCCTGTGCCATTCTGGCACACTTGGCCAATGGATATCGCGCGGCTTGTTGGCGAAACAATGTGGTGTACACACCGTGTCCTTCGGTACAGATTCCTTGGGCAATGATCAGCGAACGACTGGGCAGAAAAGATGTCTACGTCGCACCGGAAGATCTCATGTACCAGCAACGACCCATTCGGGGCAACATTTATGAATTTGAAAACATGAAAATGATTACACCAATCTTCGGGACCAGTGCCGAAGAGCTCATGTCCAAACTATTCTGCGACTCCAATCGACACTTGCGCAACATGATGGAGAGCATTCTAGCACTCTGCCGTGGTGACTGGCAGGCCAAACACATTAGTGCCATGATTGCCGAAATCAAAGACCTCACTCGAATGCTGGGGAAGGCCATCCCGGATGGGTCAGCAGGGGATCGATCCATTGACCCTGTAGAATTTGCAACTGCCTTTGCCAATGCTACGGCACCCCTGAAAGAAGGTGTCCCGGCTCTGTCGGGAGGTGGATGCCCCATTTTTGTCATTATGGACCACATTATCGGAAGGCAAAAGTGGGACAGTACCATGGGAGCCGATCTTCTTATGCAAATCGACTGGATGCCCAAAAATTGGAGGAGGTTCATTGAGTTCCTGCGACAACAGCAGCTTTTTACCAAGGTGCCTGATGACTTGCAGTATCTATGGGCTTTGCTGAAGGATGTGTACTGTGGTGAGCGCGGTTGGTTAGGCAAACACAAGTACCGGGCCTACCAGTTTGTGGAACTGGCTTCGGCGCTGGGGCGACAATCCAACAAAGGAAGCGACAACGGCGGTGGCACTGTTCGAATGTTGGAAGAGTCCAGGCGAGAGCGCGATCCAACAAGCTCTGACGATCGTTCCAGCTACAAAACCTGCCCTTTCAAAGGAACAATCACGTCTGTGCAACGAGTCAGCGAAGACCGTATCACTCGGCTAGTGACAATCTCCTGTGCGAGAGCCCTGACTTTGCAGGTTGGCGACCACATTGGTATAGTGATGCGAAACAGTGACGACACCATCTGGGCCTTTGCCTCCAGCCACAATCTGGACTTGCAACAAAAGCTTTACATGGTTAACCGTACGCTGAACCGAGAATGGCAAGAGCGTCTTGACTTTGACGGTCTCGATCACACAGTTTACAATCTCCTCATGTGCGCCAAACTCAGCAAATATAATGCTGGCCCACTCCCAGTGGAAGACTTGTGTGAGAACTTGCACCCCGAGGAACCTCGATTGTACTCATTTGCAACGGTACACCCAACGACGCACGAACAGGATGGCTGCGTGGCGTCTTTCGACATACTTGTGACCAGGACAAACGCAGGAGGGTGCTCCGCTTTCTTGCATGAGTCAGTGGGTACTGAGATATCCTTTGGCCTCAGCACAGCTATCAAGTGCCACATTCCAACGGACTCGTCCCGTCCTCTTGTTGTGATTGCTGCAGGGTCTGGTCTTGGAACGTACCTCCCAATGCTTGCCAACAACAAAATCCTGAATCCAAAGTATGCGTTCATGGCGTACAGAACAGAAAACACGGTTCCCTACTTGGATTCTCACCTCAAGGATGCTGTGAACTATGGAAAGCTGCAACTTTACATTGAGCTTAGTCGGGAGGAGAAAACCGTCGTAACTGAACATCGAAAGATCAAGAGACGGCCCACTGCAAAGAGATATATCGACAAACTCCTTCTAGACGAACAAGAGCTGATTCGTGAGCTGGCCGCACCCATCGACGAGGGAGGCATGGAGGCAAGCTTCTTCGTCTGTGGTAACAACGAGTTTTTCAAGACAGTGAGGCTTGCGCTCGATTCGATTGACGACGGTCTAGTGGAGACTTTGGTTCGAACAAACAGGCTGCAGTTGGAGGTTCAGGCACGGGGTGGCATCGACGGCAAAGCCGACACTAGGCCAATCAGACTGACCGAGACCTGCTTCCACAACAAGATGAGTGATTACTGGACTATCATCGAAGGAAAAGTGTATGACTTCACAGATTATCTTCAGGTATGTGCTCGTGGGTGTCGCTATGGCTCGATAATTGAAAAGACCAATACCCTTATCAGCTTGCTACACTCCTCTCTCGTCACAGTGGCATCCGGGTGGCAGAAAAATCCTTCACTACGTTGCTGGAACAGACTGTACAGACTTTTGGAAACGAGTCAGTCACGACAAGGACCGCATGGTGTATTCACAAATCTCGGCTTACGAAGTTGGGCCTTTTGAAGCCACTGATGAAGACGGGCTTATGCAATATTTGGAGTTATGCACTCGTGCAGAGAATTGTGTTAATCTTTACAAAGAAAAGCAAGATTTATTCAAGAATCTTTGTGACAGCTATGGCAAAGTGCAGAATGTCTGGGAAGGCATTGTTGGTCGCGAGTTCATGGAGTTGCTACTTACTCTCGTGGAAGATTCCGAAACCAGACGCCGCATGTTCAATCGCATCTACTTTGCCAAGCACGGCGCGGCTCGAGAAATTGCAAACAAGATGTATTCAGTTGCTCCTATCATCAAAGGTCACAAACACGGCAAACCTTTCAAAGTCCCCGGGGTAACAGCGGCACTTCGCCCCGTGAAGAATGAAGAGAGATCCATGTTGGAATCCCGAATGATTGGCACGAGCAATCACTTTTTCACTCGATGCAAAATGGCTGTTGTCGATGCGTCCAAGGCAATCCGAGAGACTTCTGTGTTCAAGTCGAAACAACCGCTCTACTCACGAATGTTTTACAGATTGATCATGGCGTTCGAAGAGCTCTATTCGTCGCTTGCGAAGCCCATGCCAGTTCCCAGTATCCGATGCTGGGACTTGGTTCGTGCGGAGGTTGTGGATCGCCAGACGTTCAACTTACGCTTCAACGATACCCACAATGTCATCCCAGATTTCTACGAAGAACTTGTTGTTGAGGGCATGCCACCTGAAGACAATCGAGACACATTCTTCGAGGAAATCTTCAACGTTCTCGAGCTCGAGACTGCCAACGAATTTCGAGTTGAGACGGGACTCTCGGCCAACATCATCGGAGACTGGTTCTCCAAGAAAGAGATCCGAAAGCTATTCGAAAGACTGGACTGGGACAAAGACGGCTTTGTGTCGAGGGTCGAGGTGATGTGTGCCCAGGCCGAGAATGAAATTGAAATGGAGATCATTGGAAATCTGAAGGAGGACATGGACCATGATGAAAGGCTTGAGACTTTCAATTTCAAGGATTTCCTTATGGCAACGCCCGAACTTGCCGAGATGAAGAACATCCAAAGGGTTTCCTCGTTGCTCTTCAAAGGATTGAAGAGAACATCAAGTAGAGGCTCAGCCAGAACCAGTGCATCGTAATGAAGCCGCTGCTGACCGACTTGGCATCTGGAGGTGAAAAGGCTCTTACTTCCCGCATCTCATTTATTTCTATCACAACTTTTGCATCTCCAATGTGTCATAATTCTGCACACTACTGGTACAAATTTCACAGCTAACAATTCTAATACATGTTTTGTACCATTTTGACTTGCTCCTATTGACGCCTACATAGCACACTTCTCAACGACTTCTTCGTCTGGGTTGAAGTGAAAAAGACGTCCACATGCGCAGCAGCCGCTACGACGCGAAGTCTCTGCATAGGATGAATGCATTCTACTTTCCCGGTATTGAACTAGCTTGAGGTTACAGTTACGCTATCTTGTAGTTGCTATTGGCTGGTCGGCTGCATGCCTTGCTGTAGCGCTGGAGGATCCAGTCCGTCCTCAAAAACATGATTGGAAATGACATTTTCCAAAAGGTCACGACAACGGATCACGGCACCCAGTTTGATACATAGCATAAAGGCACCAGCTAGTTTTCGATGAAGTGTGTACACTTCATTCGGTGGGGGCCTACAAGGAGAGACGAAGAAGAAGAAAAATATGGTCAGATCGGCGCAGGAGGAAGCGGTGCCATTTCGAGCTCAGTCCACTGCCTTGGCGGTCTTCTTTTCTCGCTACGGTACTTCTTACGTGAGCCGATGCTTCATAAAGGCGGACGTGTGTTGTCCCATTCGAGTGCTCAACTGGGAGCCCCGAAAATCAAACGGTTCGTGAGTACGAAAGGGTTCTCCAACAGTATAACCACTCTGCTTGTGTGCGTGCAACATGATCTCGTTCTCTTCTCCAGTCAAAAACCCCATTTTGTAGGACTGCGCCATGAGCCGGTCTTCATCTTTATTGGATGACGCCCACACAATCCGTAGATACCCATCAACAAACTCCTTACTGTACTCGCGCGTTGCCCCAAAATCAATCAGCGAAGTGGTTTGCGTCCCCACATCGTACAGAAAGTTGCCCCAGTTGGGATCTGTTTGCATGAATCTCCACACAAAGAGTTCCTGGATGGTCAAATAGAGTATGGTTCGGGCAATACGATTGCGTTCGTTTTGATCCAAATGAGATACTTTGTCAATGGTCCCACCGGGGCAAAAGGCCGTCGTAATGACTTGTTCCGTGGTCAAGTGATGAAATACCTCGGGGACCACAAATCTGTTTTGCACGAGAATGGGATCGGCTTCCACCAGTTGTTTCATTCGCTCCTGCGCCGCTGCTTCCCGCAGATAATCGCATTCCACTTTCAATTCTTCTGTACCAACTCGAATGACATTGTCTAGAAAGAGCCCTTTGGGTGCCGCTCCAGTCCATTGTACCAACATGGCGAGATTTTTCAAATCCGATTCAATGGATTGTCCCACTCCGGGATATTGCACCTTGACCACGACGTCTTTTGGTTGTTGATTTTGATTTTGATCATCAATTACTATTTTGGCGCGATGACATTGTCCCACACTGGCAGCGGCAAAGGGCAACTTGTCAAAGCTGACAAACTTTGGTTCTTGTTGTTTGTCACCCAATTGCGCCTTTAGCTGGGCTTGGAGTTGATAGTCGGGCATGGCATCGGCTCCTTGTCGCACTTGTTTGAGTGCTCGCGTCAATTCCGGCGGCAGTAACGATTCATCTTGAATGCTGAGCATTTGTCCCATTTTGAGAGCTGCTCCTCGCATCCGACACAGTGATGCCGCCAATCGATCGGCATTGCTGTCATTCATGACAATATTACTGCCGGAAGAAGAAGTACCGGTCAAACGTCCCAATCCTTCTCCCAGTGCTCCCACGGTCAGTCCAATCCCCAGGGACGCAAATCCCATGGCTCGACCCACTCGGGTGGAAGGTACTGCCTTTCCTTCTTGTAGTCGTTGATAGTCCGTATGAGGTGGTTCATTGTCGTCTGGATCATTATTTTCTTGATTATTTGTCATTCTTGACTCTGGTGGTTCAGGCGGACTCTTCACGGGTGAGTCTTCTATTTGGGGTTCTGGCTCTACTAGAGGAGTTACTGACTCTGCCTTGGGGGCATGAAACAAGGGATTGATCGGTGGTGGTTTTGGTGCTGGTGGTTCTTGTTCTGAGTGTACATTATGATGAGTGGCAGTAGTAGAAGCCAGCATTGGATCATCATCTGAATTATTTGATTCTGATTCTGGGTTCAGACTCGCTGCTTGGTGGCCATTGACTGTTGGTGGATTGTGGCTTTCATTATTATTATTTGGTGGTTGGGGAGTCGTTGCTGTTGGCTGTTGTTGCATGACTCCTCCTACATTCCTCAGATTCGCTGCCAAGTCCACTCCATGTTGGGCCGTTCGAGCGGCCACACTGGTGGCTTCGTGACTTGCTTGCTTTGCTGCTGCTGATGCCACCAGACGAATCCCTGCAGCCACACGGATCCAACCAGAGGATGCCATTTTCTCAACAGACTTTACCGGTCCACAAATAATAAATGCAACAACAACAACCACAGCACCCTCCAAGGATACAGACGGCCAGTGGATGCAGTTTGAAGAGGAAATTGGATGAGGACCACGAACTGCACTGAGTCAGAGCCCTCCGTAGGGTTAGAGCTTTAGTTTGGGTTAGAATTCTTTCCCGAAGACTTAGGGGAGTTCGGTACCGGTATCGCTACTTAGGGCACCGGCGATGGAGGCAACCCGCTCACAAAATCAACCTTCAAATTGACAAGGTTTTTGGTGTTGTGCCACACCTCGAACGAGCTTGGATGGAGCACAACTACATGCACAGTCAAAACTCCACACCATGCATCCACAGCAGCTACAAGTCCTGCTCTTCTTTGTTTGGGGCTGTTTTCGTGTCCACGGAAGATCTATCCGAGGCCGCAATTTGGGCCAACGACAAAGTGTTTTGAACAACAATGGCGGGTTTCGGAATCCAGAGGATATGGTCGATCTCTTTGGAACTCCCTACATTGTCATCTGCAGTTGGCCAGAAACCACTCTGGATCGAACATCCATTGGCGAGTTATCTCTTCTAAATACAGAAACCAAACGAAAAATAAAATTCGCCTCTCTCCAGAAATCTAACGACGAGAGTAGCAACCTTTCCCCCTTTGCCGATCCCACATGCCAACCCAAACGACTGCGGAGAATAGGTTCCCACGGAGTGGATGTCTACCAGAACCATGACTATGATAATCCAGATGGACCATTCTCCTGGGAAGTGGCTGTTTTGAACCACAATCAATACGAATCCATTGAATTTTTCTTGCTCAATTTTGGCAACGACGATGTCAATACACAACTGCCCACCCTCCAACAGATTGGCTGTACCAGACTCACAGAGGGAGATGTCCACAACAATCTGAGCTACAACAAGGACAAGACTAAGTTGGCCGTTACCATGTGGTACGACTCCTATCTAGGAATACAGGGACAATTGAACTTTGCCAAATCCTTCTTTCGTAAAAAACCCGGTGGCGATGGCAGTCTCAAGTTGGTGACAGCGGGAGGGAATGTGGAGACACTGACCGACAACTTGAATGGACCCAATGGAGTTATGTACGGCATTGGGAAAGGATTTCGCCATTCCATTTTTGTAGCCGAATCACCCAACAATCGGGTCGTTGTGGTGGACGATCGGACAGGAACTGTGGAGCACTTGCCGAAGCTTTCGGATACGTCCTCTCCCGACAATCTGAGCCGTGAGTATACGGCAACGGGCCGAAGGACCAATACGTTCTTGATCACGCGCCTGGACTCGAGCTTTGCCCAGGCGTCTGCCTGTGGTGTGCTGGGAGCAGGATGTAACTTGGACTTTACGGTTTTGCGATACAATTGGAAGCATGATACACTGGAGGAAGTATACAGTGGTACTATGGAGGGACAAGCAACTGTTGCCATTATCAAAGAGGATGCTCTGTATGTGGGAAACTTTCGAATACCCGGGATAGTGAAAGTGACGGGGTTCCGATGATACCACTATGCTACCGGTAGCTAGTACTAGTAGTGCATGTATAGTATCCTCAAAAACAACACAACAAGAAAAAGAGCCTGGGGCAGGATAACTCCTCATCTTAAAAAGAACTGACTACCAAGCCAGTCCCACACCAAGACCCACTACTCGCAGACCAACAACATGACCTTCCTGTCCCAAGAACCAAAGCTAGTTCACTAGAACCAAACTAAAGAGCCCTACCTCCATCCCCGAACCAAACCAAAGTGACATTGTCTATCCAACACAGTACACATGTATGCTTGCTCTTCGAAGGCTACATTTTCCCTTCTTGTTTGCCCCCATGCCGCGACGAAATGAGATTTCTCCCTTCTTTTTGCGGTTGGTGAGCCATCAACTTGCTTTTGGGGAGGCAATTCGTGAGGTCACCTCACGATTTAAACATAAAAGGGGTCTGGGGGTGGCTCGTGCAATTTACTTTGGCTCTTTTGAATAGGGGCAAAGAGTACAAAAGCTGATTCTGCAATTAAGAGGCCTTCTTGAAGTGCTTGTGGTGGGTTAAAGCATGCACTACTAATTTGTGTTGATTGAGTGAAATGAAATCCTGGTCTTACTTTTAAACCATCTCTGATGGTCATGGTTTGAATGATTCGAAGCCTTAACATGCTTTCCATAGAAGAACACTGGGATTTGACATGATTACAGAGGAATTTCTAGGACTACAGAGAATTACCTTGACGAAAATGTGTTTTGAGAGCTGTTTTGAGAGAGGAGCAGAGATGCAGAGATACACTAGTGCTAGCAGTACTCAGCCAAACAGTGGCCCGAAGGTTCCACCGTGGTAGCCTTTCTACTCCTCGTGTTACTATCTAGCTTATCATGTAGAAGGGCATCTGCGCGAAACATGAGAGAAACACAGCTCCAGTGCTACGCTGCTACCGGTACGCTGTATAGATCTATGGATAACACACTCTCGCTACCGTGGTGCATTGAGTTCTGAAAGTGGGTCAGTAACTCGGAGTCTCATAATATTATCGTGTTCCCAAAGCACTATCCTACTTTTACTACACGTGCTTGCAAATATCGATCGTACTTATCAGTTTTATTTTCATTATACAGTACGTTAGACCAATGCTGCATACGTTTAAGTAACCACGGAGGTGAGACATGTGTCAAGGAGTATTGAAACGTACTCAATTCGTATAGTAAATGAGTTACTAGTAAGACGGGTGCAACCACGTGCCTATACAGGATTCGAAGCCAAATAATGATGTATCAACCTTATATCTTTCAACTAACCAGTAAGAGTGAAAAACAATTGTTCCAGCACGGGCTTAAGTACGCGTGACAGTTTCAAACGTACGTCATAGCTGGATGTTCTTTCTGCAAGCCAACCACTATGGAATGAGCCCTAGGAACTTTACTTTCCTCTCTGTGAGTCACCTTGTGTACTGTTTGGTGCACTGTAAAGTGGGGGTTTGGGTCCCTTGTTAATAAGCGCGATTGGAACTCCCACGTGGCTGGAGGTGGTGTTAGTGGCTTCATCTCACCTTGATACTTCCTACTCAGTAGCTACTATTAATACCATTAGCAGGGTTTAGTTGGTAATTCCTGTGTCGGTCCTACCCATTCTCCTCAATGCACAAGAGCTGCACAAGTGAGTGGTGGTAGATTTTGGCAAGTCGGTAGTTGGCTTAGAGGATTTGGCCAAGTGTAACAATTTGGTGAAGAACATACAAATCTAAATAGCCGGTTAAGCGCCAAGCTGGGACGACCACTCCAAGCTGGGACGACAGCTACAGGCTGGGACAACCGCTCCAAGCTGGGACAACCGCTCCAAGCTGGGACGACAGATTCAAGCTGGGACGACAGCTTCAAGCTGGGATGCCAGCTACAGGCTGGGACGACAGCTACAGGCTGGGACGACAGCTACAGGCTGGGACAACCGCTCCAAGCTGGGATGACAGATTCAAGCTGGGATGACAGCTACAGGCTGGGACGACAGCTACAGGCTGGGACGACAGCTACAGGCTGGGATGACAGTTACAGGCTGGGACGACAGCTACAGGCTGGGACGACAGCTACAGGCTGGGACGACCGCTACCGGTACAGGCTAGGACAACCGCTACAGGCTGGGACAACAGCTACAAGCTGGGTGGGGACGACCACTCCAAGCTGGAACGACAGCTACAGGCTGGGACGACAGCTCATGTAGTTTGTCAATTCCAATTGTGTCGTTCTTGTCGACAAAGACTATGGTCTCAGTTCCAACCACTTTGACTTTGTTTTCACCGATCCTGACACAGTCCCCGTAACTACAAGCCACAGTTTCCGTCACCAGTCCTCGGTTACTCATCCTGTGCCAGCAGCCTTCCCTGATCCCTGCTTTGCTTCTAAGAACACTTGCTTCCTGGATGGGTTGATGGGAGTGATGAATAATAGTAAACCACTTTTGATTTGTTGTAGTAGTAGACAATTCCTTTAAAGATGAAGAGAAACAGAGCGAGTAAAGCACTCGTTTTTGGCCAGCGGAGCGGGTGAAGATCCAAGTGACCTCAGACCGAACCTTCCTGCCCTAAATGCACTGTGTGGTGCCGGTACGGTACCGGTGGTTCAATACCGGTAGGTCGCACAGTTGATCAGGATATCATATTTAGCCTCCTCGCCACGCTGTCTTCTTCAATGACACGAAACAATTCTGTGCAGCATCATCCTTTTGTCATAAAAACAAGAAGCAACAAGTCCAATTTCTAGTGCTAGCCTGGTAGCTACCTGGTACGGTAGGCAAGAGCCATGAGGTTTTCGTCGAGGACCCCAAGTAGTGTTATCCTTGTCCTCTTTGTTGTCGTCCGAGGATCTCTCTCTCTACCACTGTTCCGAACGGTTGTTCCCATGGATACCGGCAGGAGAAGGTTCACAATTTCGTCGACAACTCTGGGCGGAGGTTCCAACAACCATGGCAATCCATTCAGCAACCACCATCCTCATCACACAAGCAACTGCAAAGATTCTCACAATAATAACAACGAAAACTCGGATCAGAACGACCGACGGAGTGTCCATTTGATAGTGCCACGAGCATGGGCTCGAACGTTGTACATTTTCTCGGCCTTTAATCCCTTCTTGGCGGTCTTTTTCAACGATTACTCGCACATGGTGGAATTTGCGCCACACATGCAATCCGCGCAACACATTCGCGTCTTGGCCAAAACCTACCAGACCCTCTTCTTCTTTGCCCGACTCAAGCCACGCGTCTCCTTTGCCATTGGAGCCGCGCTACGAGCCTTGCAATTGACCACGGCATTTCAATACGTCTTTGATCCTACCATTGGCGTGGGATTCGGATTGAATCTATTGTGTCTCTATGCCAAATCAAGATGGCCAGCCACCATTGTCTTGGGATGGGCCATTTCCAAGCCATTATGGAAAGTGCTCGGGGCCAATCCACCTTCGGGATTGCCAGTGCCAATCACTATTTCACTCAAGCCAAACAAGGATGCGCCCGTGGCTACCAAAGGATATCGAATTGGATTATGATTTGATACGAGACGCAACTACCAGCACGAACATCAATCTCAAGGCTGACAACTGCAACGAGAAGGAATGAATTGTATCATTTGATGTCCTAACACCAGCAGATCCCGGCAATGTTTGCTACTAGCTACTGTAGTCGAGCTAGCTAGTTTGAGCCACGCATCAAGGAATCCAACGCAACAATACCATCGTCGTCGTGGACAGGGTCTTGCCATTCTTATAAAACAAGGGATGACTCCTCCATTGTCAGGAACGACCATACCACGATGACAGCACCGCTTCCCGTCTGCTCAGCGAAGTTAAGCATCGTCGGGCCAGGTTAGTACTACGGTGGGGGACCACGTTGGAATCCCTGGTGTTGTTCTTTTGCTTCTTGTCTTCTCTGGGGGGTGCTTTTTCCCCCCTCCTATCCGTGCCGTCTCATCGTCGTGGCAGTGTCCACGTTGGGGTCGTCTTTATGGATCCTGCAACTCGAGTTGTTGGAGTGGCTCATGGCACAGCTGAAACCCCAATTGCCAGATCTATCTGGACTACAGCTACAGTACTCCCAAAAGTAGATTACATCACAGAGTTGTCCGCGCTATTTTCGAAGCCCTTTGCCATATTCCATTACAACTGGCTACTCGTAGATACCTACACGTCCTGCCGTGTCGAGAACTGGGTCGCGGTAGTTTTCCAGAGTCGAAGCACCTATGCAGGCTAACGGTACTGTAGTCTGTCCGCCATTTGCGTTCGATCTGGGCGAGGCTGCAAACTTTTGGCAAACTTTTGCAGCCTCACATCTCCCCCGGGTGCTCTGGCAAGGCTGATTGACGGGTAACAACCACATCCTGCGCAAGGTCTCGCAATCCAAGGTTTCAGCTCGTAGTTGGATTTGACTTTTGACCTTCCTCATAATCCTGCTGTATTCTCTTTTATTTCTTGATGGGATGAAACGATTCTCTCCCCTTGTTCATGGCGGGCGAGTCATGACACGGAATAATACTGGGTGTATCACGGAAATGACACTTGATATTCGGTTTTGCGGTACAGCATTTCTTCGTCAGGGGTGTGGCTCCACCACGGAACGGACTCGCCGGCAACTCTATCGTCTCCGTTGGTACCGTGCTTGCTGCTCCTTCTTGGCCCAGAATATCCGTCACGGTGCTACCCACACAATGATCCTGAACGTACCATTCTCCCATTTGTTGATAAAACAGAATTTTATTGGCCTTGCTCTCCGTCCAACTAAATAGCAACAGCAAAAAGAACAAAGCAACGTTGTCAGTTTCGATTACTGGATCCAAGGAGCGCGCCCAAACGAGAAAAAAAACAAGTTTCTTTTGGATGTTTGTATACCTACCTCATGTGAAAAATCCACGGATCAATAGTCACTCCAGGTGGCGGTTGGGTGACATTCATGAGATACTTCATGTACTTGTAATCTCGATTGTAATGGGCTCCCCCCGGAAATTCATCCGCCAATAGAATTTTGACCTTGAGCCCATGCAACGATGCATGTTCACTGAGGACGGTCAAGAAGGGTGCCTGATGGGTGGATGTACTCAAAATGAGGTCGCCACTGACCAAAAAGTGATTCATAAAGTACTGTGTGATTTGTGAATTGCGCACGTAATAGAATCCGGTATTGCCCGAGTAGGGAGCGTAGAATTGCGCCATGTTGCCGTCGGTTTGCATGTACATGTCAAACTTTAACGGCTGCTGTTTGTTGTTGTTGCTATTATGAAAATACTCCAGCGGATGTCGGTACCAAATCATGTCAATATCTTGAAAGAGATAATCGTATCCCAGCAATCCGACCAAATGGACGCAGTAGAGTTTACTGAAAATGGCCAATTTGTAGGTTTGATCTCCAAATCGTGCGGCATGTTGTTTGGGTATTTGTGCAAATAGCTCTTGATCGTAGAACGTGTGCAACCCGAGTCCTTTGGAGAGTTGTTCCGTTTCTGGATCCGTGGCAAACACCAAAACCGACGCCAAGGAGAGATCTCGTGCTTGGGCATTGCAGACAAAGTTGACCAGCATTTCTGTGGACGTAATGGGAAAAAAGTGAGATTTGAGTTTTACAAATTGCAATTGTCAAGAACGATCTTGCGTTTGTTTGTGTGTTTGTGTCTTACCAGATTGTCCATGATTACTGACCATGACAATGATGGTATCCTTGTAGATTGTGGAAGCGGCTTGTCGTGCAATGGGTTTGAGTCGTTCGAGGTACGTTTGATAATTGGCAAGATAGGGCTGCAACGTCGTGGACCAGTATGTTTTGGTAGTGGACAAATTGGGTGTCTTGGTATGAAAGGGTCGAACATCCATGCCTCGCTTGACGAGTTTCAGTGGGAGTTCCTTTTTGAGAACGGCTGGAAGTACCGCGGGTTGTGTGCGCATGTGTTTGAAAATGTGATAAGAATTGTACTGTCCCATAATGGCAATGCACTGATCGAATCGATTGGGTTCTGTCAGTACAAGCGACATGTAGTTGCAGTTTTCTGTAGCTTGTTGGGTGTTCAAGTGTCGATTGGGAGATCGATCGGTCGAGTCGTTGGGCATGGACTTTTTGCCGTGCAAAATGAGGACTTGATTGTTGTTGGTGCCACTCGTCGACAGCGGAACTCCAATCTCATCGAATTGAGTCGAAAACTCGTCGCGATCCACCAAGGACATGCCCGCCACATAGGAACCCGTACCAGGAGGAAACAAGGGATCCGAGGGCGTCGAAGTAGTAGTAGTTTGACTGGCAGAAGTCTCTGGACAAGGGGGACAACTTGTGGATGCACTGTCTCCCCCATTGGCGGATGCCGTCAATGGAGCTTGCAGATGATCCTCCTGATTGACAGATTGACTCTTGCTGCAAATGACACCTCCATCACTCAGCATCCTCGAGGTCACGGCCACTCCTTCTTTGTATCCCAGATAAAACCCCACATACAGAGACGCCATTGACAGAGCACAAGCTCTCAGCACGGTAAACAGATTGCTGCCTGCCATACTCTACATGTATGTATCATCGAAGAGGAACAAGGACAGTAACTGTGCTTCCTGCTCTGTTGCTGTGTTGCAATGGCATCAACTGCCGATGAAGGCGAAGCGTTGGTTTTGGTCACTCTACTCACTGGCAAGTTGATCGTCACTCAAGGCGACCCCAAGTTTTCGAAAGACGTCCATTCTCAGCCAAGCTGGCTTGTGGAAATGACACACTTGGAATTGGAATGGCCTTCAAGTTGTCGAGCTCCTCTCGGTACCATGTACCATGTACGGTAGTACTCGTACCAACACTGCCCAAGGTTGGATCTCACCCCCACTGGCTGCTGGCTAGCTAGCTAGATTCCATGTACTGGTACGTGTAAATAGAACTGTCTGTGTATTATTCTAGACTATTATTAATAGCTGGTGGCTACGGTACAACCGATGGTCATGGATGCCAATCAAGATTTCACTTCCATCAATGCAATCCTCATTTGTGCATGCGTACTATGTAACTGAAGCGCGCTCATTTGTTTCATTCCCTTGGGTCAATTGATTCTTTGGTGTGCGGTGCGGGCTGCATAATATAGTCTTCACCTGGCATCTGCCCGCAAAAGATAGGAGCATGAATGACGGGATCTTGGTAACGTGATTCGATTCGAGGCTGGGTCCTTTCCCAATGGTATCCAGTACCTGCACGGCATACCCAGGAAACCGTAGCTTGCCTTGCCTTGATCCGTTGCGATGCTATGCCATACCTATGCCTGCCTACCTCGAAGTAGCCCAATCCTTCTTCAATCCAATCCCCACTCCAAAGGGAGTCGTTCCTTTTGCATGGTCAAAGATGGGGTTCACCATGTGACAATCCGGACACACCACATTCTCGCAATCGGGAACACTAATCAAGACAACACTGCAATCCATACAGGCCGTCTCCAAAGCGGTACCATTGTCCAACGCACGCCAGGTCTCCTTGGGGCCACGAAAGGGGAGGTAGACTCCTGGGGCAACTTCCATTTCCATGGTGTGATCACTGTGCTGACTCGGGTGCTTTCCCATGAGTTCTGCCTTGCCCGTAACATTCTCCAACGTTCGGTAGCTGCCCTCAAAGACGTGTTGCACGTCTTCTGTATGCGTCGTAAAGGTCGACTGCGAATCCGGACCCAGCTCCACCAACCCTGGCTGCTTACTCTCGTCTGTCAGTTCCGCAAAGAACGCCGCCGTATTGTAGGAGCTATCCATGGTGGCCTCACTGCACGCAAACGATGCAAAGGAGTGACCCGAAATGTCCAACTCTTGT
Organism: Seminavis robusta; assembly: GCA_903772945.1. NCBI lineage: Eukaryota > Bacillariophyta > Bacillariophyceae > Naviculales > Naviculaceae > Seminavis > Seminavis robusta. Next base: position 43,628 of record CAICTM010000197.1, read on the forward strand.
CCTCCCGTTCGAATCGAAATGGGAGGCGTGTCAATAATATCCTCGAGATGACCCGATCCGTGGCTCGAATTGTGAAGCGACTTGCGAAGAGACCGGAGGCTCTGGCTGCCACGATGAAGGGACCCTCGCTTCGAGTCGGTGGGCAGGGAACTGCGGCGCTTGACTTCGCCATTCTTGACACCAGAAGGAGCAGCTGTAAAATTTGTGGCACGGAGACTGGCGATACTGACATGACGAGAGGGTTCTCTCGCCGTAGAGAGGCTCTGGCAGCCACCCACACTTTCGCTGCCCAACAATCCAATCAAATCCACACCCGACTTGACACTGCGACGGCCACGAGATCCAGCACTGTTACTCTGACGAGACGAAGGAAAGCTCACATCGTCGCAGCCGTCACTGTGGTCATCCGGAGGCGAGAACGAGCGTAGGTTCGGTCTCGAGTTGTTATGGAGGCCTCTGCTGAGCTTCTTCTTCAGGCCGCGAGATCGGGCTCGAGACAAACCGGAAGGAGGTGGGGGGATTGTAGTGGCCATGGTCTACACAAAGGAAAGAGCAAAAGATATCTGAAGACAGGAAAGGTTTGGAGCTCGACGACAAAACAAAAGCCCAGCACTTTTTGGAGGGTTTCTTGCTACGAATATAAAAACTCGATTGCTGCAGGGGCAAATATCTTTGCTTGATCACTGCTATTTTTGCTAGCACTTTGTGAACAAGGACAAGATGCCTCCACCCCAAGTGACACAAAGAGGGCACTAAATTGTTAATGCGCTGGTTATCGTCTGATTAGGGGTCTGAAATACACTGGTACCACTGAACGTAGCAGCAGTCTTCCACCTTCAACATAAGATACATTTGTTTTATATTTTGTCTCAGCAAGATCTTGTTCCGAAGTGTGAAAAAGGAAATGTTTGTCGAACTGGGAGCATCATTCGGTGCTTTGAAACAGCTTGAAGGCCTTGACGGAATGCGAGCATCAAATAGCAAATGTAGACTATGGAGTGGAAGTGAATTGGTTCAGGATGCCATGATCAAAATGGCACTGCCGCTATGGAAAGTCCTGAAAACACATTTGGTTACTCAATGGGGTGGCTGATGAATACAACAACATGATCCATGAAGGCCAATGTTTCGTAGAGGAAAGAGAAAGTTTTGGCTGAGAGGTACATAGCTAGCTAGAGTCAGCTATTAGCTTCACTTTGTTTGAATGATTCGCATTCAATCCATCGATTCTTTAGACAGGTGTATCATACAGGGTAACGTTCCTGATGTTTTCCATAGAATCTAATAACTGAGGTGAGAACGCTACTTATTTGGGAGTACGGCTGGCATAGCTGCTGGCATTCACATTCCGTACCGATACTCAAATGGCCTTATGTTGCATGCCGTCGCTGTTAATATTTACTGAGAGAGTCTTGTAAATAATGAAGACACCATCGCAAGTCTTGGAGCCTTTGAAGTCTTCGGGGCTTCGGTGGCTCTCAACTTCGCCGTGCGCCGTGTGGTACAGTTGTACCGGTATCCTGCTGTGGTGCAAGGAGCAAGGAGCAAGGTTGCCATCTTGCAAAGCATCTTTCTGTATTTTACTACTACCGGTACGAAGCAGTCTGGTACAGATGCCATCGCAAATAACAGCACGATAATAAGGTACCAAAGAAGCGATGGAGAGGCCAAAGGCCAAAGCCAAAGGCGCCATTGTCAGGCAGCGAAATAAAGTTAAATGTGTTCACTAGAGGCTGGCTATGAACGAGATACCATCTCGGATGCCATCCCAGCCGGTGGTTGGCTTGCATGGAAAGGAAACGATTTTAAAGCTCTTTTAAAAAAAGGGACCACTTGTGCAAATCTACCTGGCTCCATGACAATCCTTGGAAATACATGTAGACTAGTCTAGCTGAGGCCTTTCAAATTGTCTGTGATCTGTGAGTGTGTTGAAGCATCATAGATACTGGTACCGTTAGTAGATCAATGTGGTCTAATGGTAAAGTCAAAGAAAAGTCAGGTACCTTTTTTCGAAACTGTAAAATAACGGTCAAAAAAGTATCCCTTTTGACACCTCGCCTGGTAGCTCCTGTGTCGAAACAGACCGCCTGGCTTCTGTAAGTGAAGCAGCACAGAGTTGGCGCTGGGTGATTGAGTTGATGGCTTGACTGCTGGTGAAGACAATGGACCTCAACTCTTCTTCTGTATCGTACACCCAAAGTTCGCGGTCAGAAAAGAAGATATGGGTAGTTGTTTATCAACCGCAGACAGCAAGAAGGATCCCGCGAAACATGTAGACAAACCAGCCGAAATACCATGTCATGCCTGTGGTGTTGTAAACTACATAGAGCCAAAGAAGCATGGGGTTGATTGCTTCAAGTGTGGTCATGAATGCTATAGGAATCAAGAAGGAAGCACAGTCTTGAATCTCCCAGACGCACGGGAAAATGATCCAAGAAAACTGATACGCCTGGAGAGATGTAGTGGTTGGTAGCTGGGGCAACAACAAACCAAAAAATGGAAAAGCAAAGCTTTGTAATTCTAAAAGAAAAGAGAGAAATATGTTTCGGTGGGGCGGCGGGGTCGCCATGGGGGTCAGCCGCAGTCCATGCCAACAGTCACAGCTGCAACATGAAACTACACCCTCCCCCAGACGGGTTATGTTCTAACTAAGAATTAGATTTCTAAAGAGACGAGGACCTGTGCAAATCTACCCGGTCCAGTCCATCCACAGAGAGAGCTGGTCAAAGTGCAAATGGATTCTGTTATAGTAGGTCAAGTTACGGGTACATGTAGTTGGTTGATCAGATCTTGCATCCAGCTAGAGTTCGGAAGTGTCTCGCTCAACTCATTGATCGCTTCAAACTTTCAAATTTCGTTCAAAGACAAAACGACTCTGATCAAAGACATTTCCTGAAATGGACATTCGATCGACAGCATTTGCCATGCGGAACTCTTCCGAGGTGAATTGAGCGCTCTGGCGTCGATGGGGATTCCGGCCGGGTCCACTTTTGCTTTCTAGTAGCAAATCGACGAACACATCGTAGGTAATGGTGCCTTCCGCGCCAGTCTCCACCTGTCGGAGAACCTTTTCGTGAATGTACTTGTCCAGGTTCAATGACGTCGTGTCCGCCTTGGGAAGCAACGCTCCCAGAACGTGCTTCAGATCTTCGGCGGAGATTTCACCGTCCTTGTCATGATCGAAATGTTGGAATGCTTTGAGCATGTTTTCTTCTGTCAAGAGTCGGTCCACTGGAAGAGCACCCACCAAAAATTCACTATACTCAATGAATCCATTTCCCAAGAAGTCAACTTGTGCAAAGAGTTCCTTTAATTCCCCCTTGGTCAACTTTTTGATGTCGGCTTCATCTTCCATGTACTTCGCATGAGCCTTTTGAACATCCTCCTTGGACAGCTTGCCCAGCCCATTCAAATCCAAGGCCTGGTAGATGCGTTCCATTTCAGATTTGTCAAACTTGGACAAACACTGCGAGGCAATGTACGTGAGTGCTGCTTGCTGCAGCTTGGAGGGTGCCTGGAGAGAAAATAGATTGTCGATGGCTGACTTGGCCAAGCTGATGTCGCGCTTCTGGACAACTTCGATTTGTGCTTGCGTCACTCGTTGAATCCAGGGATGTTGGAGTGCTTCTTTTGCTGAAGGTCGTTTGAAGGGTTCAAAGGACAGCATCTTGGACAAGAAATCAATTGCATCATCGGATACCAACGCCCATTTGTCCCCTTGAAAGATTTCTTTTCGTTCGACTTCATTCTTGCTATTAATGATCAACTCAAGAGTTTCCTTGTCATTGGCAGCATCAAATGGCATGTGTCCAGAGAGTGCCAAGAAGGCGACACAGCCAATCGCCCAGATATCGGTTTTGTGACTGTAACTGTGGTACTGGAGTGATTCAGGGGCCAAATAGGCGGCGGATCCGATCAACCGTTCTGCTTTTGTGGCAGTCGGGGCCTGGATAGAGTTGCCAAAATCAATGAGTTTGAGCTGTTCGACACTAAAGCCCACGAACAGCAAAAGAGAGAAGCGGCAGCAAAAGGCAAACGATGGTGACGTTAGGATTCAGTGTGAATGATGAGGGGAGAATCAAGCCCACCCAAGACGTACCTGACTGTGGAGTCGAGCAGAATATTTTCGGGCTTCAACCCCAAATGGACAACCTGGTGTTTCTGGTAGCAATAGTTGATTGTACTGAGAATTGTCTTGATCATGACAGCAACATAGAACTCAGACAAGCTAGTTCCTCCGATGATCTGATGGCGTAGTTCTCCACATTTGCAGTATTCCATGACTATGCAGAAGTGTTTGTTGTCTTCAAAGGTGGAGAAGACACGGACAATGTTGGGGTGGTCCATCTTCTTGAGCAACTCAATCTCTTGGCGGATACGAGCATTTTCATCCTCATTCGAAGAGGACTTGGCCACAATTTTGACGGCTCGTTCTTCACCTGACTCTTTGTGGACACAACGATAGATGACGCTCTTACTACCTTCCTCGATCACATCGTTTTCGAAGTCGATGCTGTATAGTTCATCCAAGGACTTGCCACTTCCATCACGTGTATGCTCCGGCACGAAGAGCTTTGCACTAAACTTGAAAGTCTTGTTTCTGGCTGGGGTTGCCCTTCGGCCAGTTGGGTTGAAGATGTAGCGAACCATGGTTTGACAGTTGAAAGATCGGGTTTCTTTACTGGAGATTTTGGATTAATGAGCATTCGTCCAGTCTCTCCGATGATGGGCTGGTCGTGGTCCTTGGATCCAAGCTGTCTTTCGATGAAAGGTGTCTTGGGGAAGATTGCGTTGTGTTTGTGTGCATGAAATGATTGGTGTCACATGCATGACTCAAAGACATTCGCGATCACATGTACTCCCGCATGCAATAATTCTATTCGCGGTTCCCGACACACCGGTACCGCAGCGTATAGACATGCTGGATGGTGCTCATGCTGGTTGCAGGACCGTGGTACCGCACACTGGATATGAAGTAGAGGATGTCCATTTGGCCCTACTAGCTTCCTCACCAAGGAATTGGAGAGGACTAACCAGAAAACTTTGATGATTCTTTCCACTCCGCTTCCCGTTCCCGTTGTTTGCAACCAGCCATGTTTGAAGTTGAATGGTTGAAAGCTCTCTCGCTGCTGGTGCCGCCCGTTACCACTCGCAAAGCTATCCAAGGGCACCATACTGGAACCAGAGTCCGGCAGAAGAAAGCTCTAGATCTGCGATGATTGGCCGTCGTACCGGAGAAAGCACTAGATCTGCGATTGGCCGTCGTACTGGTGGAGAAAAGCTGCCAACACGTCATTGTTGCTTCGAGGGGATGCAATCACTGTCTATTCCAGCCGGACTCTTGCTCCCATCCAATCTGGTACCGTCCCAAGGAAGATCATCGCCACTCAGTCCAGCGTAGCACCACCAGAAGGCAAGGCATCTGCATGACACCAGAGTAAGCGGTGGATAAGTGGGCATTAAGCTTCTCTGCCACCCTAGCAAACTTCGACTCCGGCTTGTGAATGGCAGTTCTTTGCTTGACATGGGTTTTTGATTGCTACTAGGCTACAGAACTGTACGGCACGGTTAGGATTCACTTGGTTAATACTTTCGCTTAAACTTTCAATTAGCCACACTACTACAACTACTAGCGCACTGCTCCCAATGATTTAGTTGGTAGTGGTTGCTCGCCTTCCATTGTTGGGGCCGAGATACAGTCTGGACGAGCGTCCCTGCAAGAGATTTCCTCGTGTCTTTAGTCGCACAATCAAGTTCTGCTTCAACTTCTGTTCCTTGGTGGGGGTGACCGGCGGTGTCAAGGCAGTCAAGTCCGACTCCAACGTGGAATCGGAATCTGTTCTGTCCGGCGCCTTTCGTCCATCATCTGCAAAGAGCGCCGATGTAGAGTTGGTGTGACGCAGGACCGGACGTCTCCTTGTGGTTTGCTCTGGCAGACTCATGTCCATTTCCGGGCTCTCCATGAGGAGGGTTCCGTGGGTGGACGAGTGCTGAGAGGATCCCAAAACTGTCGACGAGTCATCTTGAGCGTTGTAGCTCTTTCGGCCTCCCAGGGAACTCCAACGAGTCAACCTGCCTCTCCTTGGCTTGTTGTCTCCTTCGGGGCTCTTGTTGGCGGTGGGGCTCTCAACAACCTTGATCAACCTGGAAGAGGAACTCCAACTCCTCAAGATTCTCTTCAATGTGCGTTTCCTCTTGGGTGTGAACTCAGCTGGGTTTGGCTCTTCCTGTTCCGTCTCTAGCAATGCCGATGCCGAGTTCCAGTTGTTGGATGTAACGTGCAAGTCGCGTCGTCGAGTGACCCTGGGAATGTCACTCACAACGGTCGCCCAATCCTGATGTGTTTGCTGAGACAGCTCATCGACCGTCCCAAGCGCAGAGGTGGACTGCGCAAATTTGGACGACGCCCATCGTTCCGCCTTGAGGAGTTGCAGTTTCTTGTGGGTCATGGTTTCCTTCTGTTGTTGCTGCTTGCGAGGAGAAGTAGCGGAATGCTTGCGAGGAGAAGAAGAATACCGAGTGGCGGGTGGTGCCTTGGGCGACCAGTCGTCAGTGCGCCTCCTTCGCGAGCGCGTGCTCCTGCTGCCCACCGTCGACTCGTCGTCGCCGCCGTTGAGATCGGTAAGGTCCAAACTGCCACCAGAGTCATCCCGCATGGGCCCTTCTTCTTGTTCCGACGACTCGGTCTTCTTGCGACGGCTACTCCACTTGGCAAAAAACGACTTGGAGGAGGAGTTGCCGTTGTTGTTGCCCGAATCCGTCCAGGAATTGTCCAACTCTTCCAAAGTAGCCAGAGAGGGGGGATAGGCGGGAGCTTGATGGGTGCGTCTGCGATTGAAAATCATGCTGTCATCAAAGTCAGTATCCTCCTCTTTGTCCACGACCATTTGTGACAGAGTCGAAAAGGACGCCGAGAGAGAAATTTCTTGGTGGTTGGACGACGAACAAGTGTAGCTGGTCGCAGGTGACTTGGGGAGTTCATCCGTGGTCGCAGCCCTCTTGGCAACACCGTTGCCAATGGACCACGAGTTCCACCGTTGCAACATGCCTCTGACTGGGCTTTGTTGTGTGGGTGCTGTGTTAGTGTTCGGAGCATGCCTAGTTCGGCGGGTGGTGGGATGCGGAGAATATGGTTCTTTGGCCACGTCTTCCGTTTTAGTGTCCAGTATCTTGAAGGAACTCCATCGTTTGATAAACTTCTTGGGGGGAGTTGGGGTTGTGGGAGTGGCGGTAGAGGAAGTAGTGCTCTTTCGCCTCTCTCGCCTCTTCTTTCTGCTGCTCTGCGATGATCTGCTCTTGTTGTCATCCTGCTGGTCATCAAATGGACTGCTGGTTCTGTCAAACTCCAAGTGTCGTTTGGGGATGATGGATCCATCGATCACACGGTCGGAAAGACTCCTCGCCGGAGTCCTTCGTAGTCTGCCACTGAAGGATTGGCTCATACCGGGCCGGTTGGTAAGGTCTTGCATGCTGGCTCTTCGACCACCGAGACTTCGTACGCCAGGAGAATCCGGTACACTTGCAGCCGGCACACTGCGTACCGATTCGTAGTTTCGCTTCATTTGGAATGCTTTGATTTCGTTGACCATGGTGAGAGCATCGTCCAAGTCCTCGAGTTCTCCTTGCTGCACAACGACTTCGTCCGCCTTGCCCAGTCGTCGAGCAAATCGTTTGGCCGATCGAGAGGCTTGTTTGGAGATCTTGGCAAGCTCTTCCCAGATGTTGTCTTCGTCATTCCATCCGCCTTGGAATCGCAACTTGCTTTCGGCGGCGAGCACATTCTGGACACACTTGGCCCTCCATTCTCGTCGTTCCCAGTCATGTTTGTTGGAGACTTGTCGTTCCAAGCCACGGCCGCAGACATTGTCCGGGAGTCGGGCAAAGGCATTAATGTGTTTCTGGACGTGAGCCACTGGATCTTCAAACGAATCCATCATGAGGAAACCGTAGCCTTTGGACTTGCATTCCTCGGCTTCTTGTCTTCGTCGCTCTTTGCGCTCGGCAAAGTCTGCTGACATGTGTGACCGTTGGGCGTCGCCTTCTTCGTCGACATCCAGATACCGAACTTCAAAGGAACTCTCTTGGGCAAATCGAACAAACCTGCGTTCCGCTTGCTCTTGGTGTTGTTGGGCTGTCATGGTGCTGGTGTGTGTGTGTGTTCAACTAACTGAACGAACCAAAGCGCGGACTTGCTTTTTTGAAAAGAAGACTTGCTTTTGAAGCTCTCTTTAGAATTGAATTGTGATGGATAGAGGGATATAATAGAAGTATTGGGCTTCCGACACTGGATTTCAGTAAAAGTAGAAGTACAGCACCAGCAAAACTGTGGTGGCAGTTGTAGTTAGTGGTTGAGTTTTGTAGTACACCTGGACATATTGGAGTTAATAGAGACAGCTTGTGCCCGTAGATGCGACGAAATTAGATTTAGTATCGTTGAATGGGGAGAAGTACTGTCTTAGCATTGCTTACGATCCGACTGGTTCATTACGGTCAAAAGTAAAGCTCTCATAATTATTGCTTCTCTGTACCGCTTAAATATCCGTGATGTTCCCCACGAGTAGATTCAAGATGCTCGTCGAGACGATGACTATGTCTTTTGTAAACGGTACTGCAAGGATACCACAGGGATTTAGGCAAGATGGCATGACTCGGTGGCTTTGTTTGAGCCTATGGCATCTCCGGCATCTGCGGGTGTGGAAGCAGACATTAATGTTCTAATTTCGACCACTAAGAACCTACCAATTTGATTAAGGACTTAGCTGTACGACTACACGACTGCAAAGAAGCCAACCGGTACAGATGAAATCAGTACTGTACCGAGCGGTACTGCACTTCAGCCCCTGCAACAATTGCGAATTGCCACACGTCCGTGAGAAGGCTTAATTCCTGTAATAGCTGGATCCACCAGCTCATCGCACCAGCGCGACAACCACCAAGAGAAACCTTCGCCGAAACTGCTCATCTCTATCTCATCTTACCGCGTGGCCGCGCGTTCCGTGCTTGGTTGGTATTTACTGTTTATTCCTTACTGCCATGAGGTCAGTAAAAGGAGCAGTAATGGCAGTAATGCAGTAATTCCTCAGTAGCAGTAATTATGCACAGTAATTTAAAGCCAATTGAAGGCAGTAAACTACAGTAATTGCAGTAATAAAGGCTAATTACTGTGCTTTTACTGTCATTTACTGGATATTACTGTTGCAAAGGCAGATTACTTACTGCATGGGATTACTTACTGCAGTAATTAGGTGGCCAACAATGGCAGTAATTGGACAGTAAGGAGCCAGTAACCCGGATTTACTGCAGTAAATACCAACCAAGGTTCCGTGGTTTCAGAAGCCGTCCTTGTAAGTCCAGGAGACAAACAACGTGAAGTCCTGTCACAGTCTTGGTATAGTCAGTGCTCTTTGAGGGAAGGCTTGTCGATTAAGCCCTCACATCTTCAGTTTTAAGTACTCCTCCGAAGTACTCCCTAAGCGAGAACCGCTTGATGCCCTGCTTGAGAGAGCCTTCTGGACTGAGAATTCCATCATCGAAGCACCAAAACTAATGAGACAATTCGAAACCATAGCCAATAGCCAGCTCTTCTCTTCTTATTGTGCAAGCCGGGATCATGGCTTTTTGGATTGTGATTCAGAGTTCAGAGCTACCAGGTACCTAGCTAGCTACTGCCGCTACCACCGCGACAACGAGTTCCGGTGAGGCGACCAGGAGGGAACAAAAATGAGACAGGGTACAGAGTCAAAAGTCAAAGATCCAACCGGGCGGCCGCGCTCCTCTGCTTCTAAAGGATGAAAAAGATCTAAAGCAATTCTCCAGTCGCTTCTGGTTTGCTCCATATCCCCAGAAGTGAAAGATCGGCGTGATGGAACTATTCTAGACTCGGAAGCGCGAGCTGCCTATCGTAAACCCCCACCCCAGGCACGCAGGCACGGAGCTACCCATTGACAGCAGTCGCTGCTTTCAGCCAGCCAGGCTCGAAGTTGGTGAGCTACGCACCTCTGTCCAAGGTCTATTCGGACGCTTACTGTATAGAACTCATAAGAGAAGACTCTTAGTAGGGCTTGAGGACTGCACTCACACTCTCACCATGACTATGAGCAGAGCTAGCTAGATTACATGGAGACTCACGTTATTATTTGCTCTTGGCATAGACTGGTTGCCACTGCAGATAGTGCTAGGGTTGAACAGCAGACAGTGACTGCTGATCCTCTGATCAACAGCCAGCCAGTAGGACGAAGGATCACCATGGTGCAGTCACAGCCAAAGCCCACCCATCCCTCCGTGGCGGATCATTGCAGTGTTTGGGATCCAGCAGTCGGCGTAAATCACCCACTTCTGTTCCCAATCCTATCACTATCAATTCCGCATGTAGGGATAACCACTCTAGCATCGATGGTACCGGTACCAGCCACTGCCCTTCCCGCCCATGAATGATTCTATAGATTCAATCTACAGCCAGTGCAGAAGCTGAGGCGGTGGCTGGGAGTGGAGGAAGACTGGAAAGAGGGTCCAGGCTTTCTCGATCCTTTGCTTGAGAGGAATGAAGACCATAGGTATCCCCGAGATCGGCGAGATCCGGACTCAGTCTTTACCAAAACTGTCTTGTGGTGGGAAGATGGAAGGCCTCTAGCTAGCCCTGGACCAGGAAACAGATTAAGTCTTGATAAGATTGAAATTGCAGCCAAGGTTCTCGATGGATCTATCTTGGATGAGATTCCATGACTCAATAGAATCATTCGATTCAATCATTTCAATCTTCGCGAAAGTTGAAGTTGTTCCGGGGTCGTTAAGTCAAACTTGCACGAATCAACCTCGAACACGTCATGTACGACGCACCACGTGGAGCAAACACCAAAAAATTGAGAGATAGAGGACATCAACATTCGATAGTAAGTACATGTACAGTGTTTTTGCGTACAGCTACTAGTGTACTGAGTTCTATCTCCAGTAGTGAACCGGTAGCTATTAATACCGGTACTATTATTTTTATGTACTGTACTGAGTAAGCTTTTTTTAAAAGAGTCACCTGTTCATGTCGTTCGCTACTTATTTAGTTGGTTTACTTATTCTTATTGGCCCGAAAAAACTTTGCAGAACCCCGAAGTAGCTTCACAGCTCCTTCCACGGCTCCAGAATCAGCAGTAGCATTCTCATTTTTAACGGGCTTTCTGTCCAATGCTACAATCTTGTTATCAAAGGAATCTATGCATTAATGGTATCATTCCTTCAGTTAAGGTCAACGACACAGGGAGCACCATTTTCTTGTTCGCTGGGGTTTTCAAGACCAAGCAATCGCGTAATTTTTCGGACGCTCCTGTATACTCTTGTCTGTAGGATTTATGTAGGGTCGGTACAATTGTTAGAATGACGTTGCCCTTTTTGCAGGCTTCAGCTTATTCCGGCTTTTTGCAAGCTAGATCTAATTGTCAATCTCAGACTTGCTTGTGTGGTTGGTTGACTTCTAACAAAAGGCTGGTGATCACTCGTTGCCACAATCGAGAAAGCTGGCTGACTGACTAACAAAGGTGCAAAGACAATGACCTGCTCTATCAACGACGGAGAAGGGCTGGAGGCCGACCTTACGATCGTGATCAATGGCGTCGTGGTTTCGAATCAATCCTTCTTGGCCTCTTCTGCCCACGGCGGTGCGCCGGTGGTGAAGAGCAGGCGCAATGATACGAAGATTCCCAGTACTAGTATTCGTCCGAAAGAATCCTCCATTCCTTTCACTGGTGGCGCAAGGCACCATCCCGAAACCACCGATGAGGCCCGGGAACAGGTTGGCATGTTCCTTCAACACAGTCGGCGATTGAGCAGCAGGAAGATCCTTGAGGTCCCCACTTTTGACGCTCGTGAACTTCACCTGGGCCGGTGGCTTGGGTCTGGTGGGTTCTCTCATGTGGAAGAGCTCCGAGGCATTCTGGACATCCCAGGAGGATCCCGCAAGTCACTCGGGGCTGCTAGTCGGCGAAGGTTGTACTCATTGTTGCGCATGTCATCCAAGATTGTGGAGGAAGATCCAACAGAACCAGAAGCGTCCAGTATCCACAGCAGCGGCAGTGGTGAACCCCTCGCGCATGAGCTCGGATACGAACCTGACCGGGTGGAGATGGAAGAAGAGGAAGACACCGAAACCAGTGAAACCAATGAAGACGCAGTGGAACCTATTCCTCCAGAAAACACAGAGGCAGCACGGCGGTTCCTCGTCCAAAACTGTCTCCGTAGTTCAGGAGAATCAAGGTATGCCATCAAACGCCTGAGAAAGGAGATTGTTCAGGACCCGCAGCAGTATCCCTCCGGAGCCATGGATCTTGCAGCCGAGGCATTGTTCTTGACAAATCTCCAGCACCCAAACATTATCAAGTGCCGTGCCATTGGAACCACCGATCCATTTGTGTCCAAACCCAGCCATGATGACTACTACTTTCTCGTCTTGGACAGGCTCTATGACACACTCACAGATCGCATGGCGAGGTGGAAGGAAGGCAAGCGCAAACTCAAGACATTGATTGGACGCATCACGGATGTGGGCGGTCGGAAACGCCGAGCTCTCTTGGACGAGCGACTTGCAGCAGCGTTTGACTTGAGTGCGGCCCTGGCCTACCTGAAGGAGAATCGGATCATCCACAGAGAGTAAGTAGCAAGACCAAACTTTGCTGTTTGCAGAGCTTATTTCATCGGAGAACTTTCTCTGACACTTTGACTGCTGGAACAGCATCAAACCTGAGAATTTAGGCTTTGATATTGTAAGTCCTTCGGTTTTGTCTCCGTACCATCCCAGCTGTCTTGTTTGGCTCACCTCTTTCTTTCCTCGTGCTACTTACAGAGAGGAGATATCAAAGTTTTTGACTTTGGCTTGGCCAGAGAGCTCCGTGATGTTGACAGGGACCCTGATCTCAAAGGCATGTATCGCTTGTCGAATATGACTGGTAGCCTACGGTACATGGCACCAGAAGTTGGGAGTGTGGCAACCCCTTACAATGAGGCATGTGATGTATATTCATTCACCGTTGTACTCTGGGAAATGCTCAGTCTCCAGCGAGCCTACATGGATGTTGGCGTCTCCCAAGCCTTGTTCATGCGCAGTGTTTTTGCGGAAAGGATGCGGCCACCCCTTCGGCACTCTTGGAGCCGAAATCTTCAAGAACTGTTCAAGGGGGGCTGGGCCCATGATCCCAGAGAACGCCTCACTGCTGAGAAGTGCAATGAGATGTTGCGTAACGAGTTGGTGGCGATGAGGCATGGAGATGATGAAGGTTTGGACCACGTGCGTCGACGGTCCACCTACATTTTGGAGGAAGAGGAAGCAGCTCGGTCAGGCTGGGCACGGTCAGCGTCCACCTCCGACGTCGTCGAGCCTCGCAAAAACAGACCCCAAAGACGATCGTCTTGTACAGAGCTGAATATCCACGGAAGCTCCCCTTTCTAAGCTATGAACAAATGCATGTATGAAACTGCCTGCCTTCGAAGCAAGAGGCCGGCCCGAACTGAGCACGGTAGAAGTAGATGTTTCGGCACTTAAACGTATTTAGATTTATTAGAAGATTTAGACGAACCTACCGATCCTGCCGCCACTATTAATAGCTAGTCCAGAAAACAACAGCAGCAGCGCGGTGGTGAAACGCCGAGACCGGGGCCCTTTACCGGTATCTCTGCAATCGTTTCGTTTAGGGTCCTACTGCTCGGCCCATGGTGTGAGTTTCGTTATTGAACTGTGTATTGAATGCAGGCCGATGTTCCAGGGCTTCTTTGACGGATACCTTCATGAGAAAATGTGTTCCAGGAGGGATCAATCGATTGTGGCTCGTGCTCTGGACGAACAGGCGGTAGCCTTCTGGGATATCCTTTGGGCCCTTGCGGATTTGCTTGACATCGATGGGCCACCCCAGTTGCCGCCGACAGGCATCCTTGCCAATGGTAAAAGTATCCTTTTCAATGTTCTGCAATAGCATGGCCTTGTTTTGAGAAATGTTCTCCATGCGAGCCAATGCATAGTATCCGGCTCCCTGCGTGTACGTGACTCTGTGCTTTTCACAAGCATCCTTGAACGTTGTCTTCACGTCACTTGGTGGCATGACGACGTAGGAACCCAAAGCACCATCGCCTTCAAGTTCAAATTCGTAGCATATCTTGACTTCCTTATCCTTGACGGAGCCATCCATCACTTCTGTCTTTCCGTTCTTGGTCAGAAATAGCCGAAAGGGCACGGACCGGCCTTTGTCAATGAAAACAGTCCGCTGGGGATCCGTGTGGCAGTTAAAGTTGGTAACACGAAATATGTATTTGCCAGAGGGGGCACTGGCCCAAAAGATGTTCTCCACGGGTTCCGTGGAAGCGTTTGCGGCGTCGACATTCATGTCTACGTCAAGCCATCCACCGCATTCCGCCTCCTTGTTACCATAATAAATGGTAGTCCCATCCGGAGTAATACAGCTAAGGTCCAAGTCGGCAATGTCATTCCAGATCAACGAGGCCTGCAGTGCCTTGCACGAACGTGCACCCTCACGCTTGAGGCGGAGACGCAACACTTTTGAGCCCAGGTTGGTGCCGTCGTCGTCCACAATAGGGTCCTGGTCGTTGCCATCATTGCTATTGTCGTCAGTCCTCGCCTGCTTGCTGGGCCGAGGGTTTGTGTCTGGAGGTGCTGGTGCTGGGGATGTAGCGGGGGACGGAGCAGGGGAAGGAGCCGCCGCAGGAGCCGGTGCAGGAGGAGAATCCGCATTGACAGCCGCCCCGTCGGCAGCAATCTGCAAGAGTACTTGAGAGTTGGCTGGAATCTTTCGATTATGGCTAGAACTCTGCACGAATACTCGGGTCCCCGCTGGAATCCCAGCAGGCGTAATAGTGGCTTTTCCATTCGCTGGCAAGCCGAGGAGAGCACGAGCATCGGCTCCTCGCTTGAAGATGGTGTCCGAAACCGCTATTACATCCTTCGAAGCTGAGATATTTTCTTTCCTTTGAACGAGGTAGTACGGGGTAAGGTAGGCCACATTGGCAGCCAAGGCAAGTTCTCTGATCGTACTGCCGCCACCGCCGGAGTCCAGCACAGTAAAATTGTTCGGAAGAGCCATAACCTTGGTTCCAAGCGCAAGCAAAGCGATAAAATGAAACTGAAATCTGAAAGAGACCCCACATTCGTACCGCAGGGAGCGCTGGACCCGGAAGCAAAGGCTTGGTCACCTCACCAAATTCGTTCCACTCGCGACTTGGCCAAATTTGGTTTGGATCCGGAACATCAAGCTCCATTTCAGCAGGACAGCCCCAAGGCCGAGGCGAGCTTAGAGACAAGGGTTTGTGCTGACTCATCACTTGGCTCTCTCTCTCTCTCTCTCTCTCTCTCTCTTTGCACTGTACACCCGTACCTACCGTATTGTCTGATTGATGTAGATTCATGTACTGCGTGCAACCCAAGCTACCAACCAGAAGACCGGTTCCATTGCTCAAGACAGGTTCCATCCTGGGTGGTCCCTGGAATACCACGGAACAGTTCTTATTAGCCAGGCTTTGCCAAATTTCTTTCGTGGTTGTTTTTGATTAGGCGGGGGAAGCAGAAAACCCCAGCCTTAGTTAGACTGGTTTTGCCAAGATTTCTTTCGGGGCGGCTCACAATAATGTTAGCAAAGATTGAGGTTTGTTTGTTTGCTTGCGACGGCTTAACAATCCACCACGATGGACCGTGAGGCTTTGCTCCACCATTCCAAAGCCTTATGCACTGCATTTGCGAATCATGATAGCATGGATCAGATTGTGCAGTGCTTTTCTTCCACCAGAGCAAATGATATTCGTTGTTTCGAGCACGGCCTCCAGCGGTTGGCACCCTTTTTGGGCCGGTCCTTTCAGGGAGTCGATGGATTGAAGGAATACTTTGCGATTATTGCAGATCTTCTGTCCTACGAAACAATGGAGTTTTCAGATTATATAGTCGATGTAGAAGAACGTGTAGTTTCGGTTCGTGGCAAGGCCAAGTTCACATGGAAGAGCACGGGCAACAGCTGGGACGAAGTCTTCATCTACAGACTGCAACTCGACGAAGATGGCAAGGTTATTGTGTATGAAGTGTGGGCAGATTCTGGTGCTGCGTATCTAGCCAGCAAGGGAGAGCTTGCTGGCGACAACTAGCTAGCTACCGGTACAGTTGTGCTGGAATTGACTGCATATGCAAATCTGTGAACAGAACCAAGCGCCTACCGGTACTAGTGCCGGTATGTATGAATGATTTCTTTTATCCCCCTAGCTTTCTCAAATGAACGAAAGGATGATCTGAAACAGGAGACAAAAACTTGACATATATACCTAACCAATCCTGTTGTCAATTCGCCCAAGATATGCAAGGATTTCCATACGAACCTCGGCTACCGTAGCTAGCAAATCCTAGGAGATTGATGCAAAGACTAGCTAGGATATTGTAACCAATAACTAATTGTTATAGATACACTGCTTCGACTATTTTAAAATAATATTAATAACGTAAGAATCCATCTCTCTTTTTGAGTCGATTCACGACGAGGACGACTTACTGCCCAGTCGGGAGGGAGACGCACTGGGATAGTACGGTTTGTTGGAAGCATCATTGTTTCGCTTGGCTCCCGCCCCCCGCAGAACACCGCCACCCGGCCGCGGCACACTAGAGACACCCGGTGGCCTTGCGAAAGAAGTACTGCCAGCCTGTTTCCTTGCCGCCGCAATGGCCGCCACTTCGGCCGACGGTGTCACTTTCTTGACGGCCGCGGCCAATAATCCCTTGGGCAAGGGTGCCTTATTTTGGGAGAGACCACCGGGCGGTGCCGCGGGTCGGATAATTTTGGGAGGTGAATTGTTATGGCGTGCGTTGTTGTGCGGTTTATTGGGTGTACTCTCGGCCGAGACTTCTCCTCGTTTGGGTGCCCGCGCCCATTTGACCTGAACGATGCGGTCCAAAAGTGTTTTTCGATTCAACGAAGCAATGGCCAATTCGCACGCTTCGGGTTGACTGTATTCGATAAACGCTTGTCCCTTGTCGGGTTGGATTCGTACGGCCAGAATTTCTCCAAAGGCATAGAATTGATCTCTGATATCGTCTTCGGTGGTCGGCGGAAACGGAGGATCCCCGACATAACGCAAATACGCCGTGGCGGTGGCACGTTCGTAGTCATCTTCTTCATCTTGTTTTTGTTCGTGAAATTCTCGTCGTTTCTGTTTGCCGATAATCTTTTTGGCGACGGGATCGTTGGTGCCATAGAATCGATCTTTGGTATTTTGTTGTGACATGGGGTCATTGCGGTCGCGCGGCATTTCATGACGAAAGGGACATTTGGATCCTCGATCGCATTCTCCCTTGGCAAAAAAGGAACACAGCTTGGGCAGATTGCGTTCGTAGCGCGGTTCCATGCGAGCCATGTCGGCCAATTTGGCGTGTGCGAGTGCATTGGGTGTATTGGCAGATGCTCCTTGTGCTAGAGCACGTTCTTGTTGTGCCGTATACCAGGCTCGATTGGCTTGAGACTGTGGGGGCGCCATGACGGCCGAGGCGGATCCACTCTCTCGGAGTACCTTGTCTCGTACTTTGACGGGCAATCCGTACTGAAGGTCGTAGATACAGACTTGACAGACATTCTTGGCTTGGGCACAATTGCGACAAATCTCTACACGCTTCAAACGACCCTTGGTTCCTGCTTGCCACGCAAAGACAGTAAAGGGAGCCTCGCAAATCTGACACTTTTTGCCAAAGGCTTCTTTGGTCATTCGAACATATGGATTGTCACCCAAACAAGTCTCACACACCAGAGGAAACTCTGTGTCCCCTTCCCATTGCTGCTTGACATCGTCGCGTTTGATAGACGCCATGATACATCAACACCTTATTACTTGATTGGAGGAAGCTCGAAATTGAATGGACTTCTTTGTTTTTGTGTGGTGTTGCGAGCGGCGAGAGTTGCTGCGAGCGCCATCTGGGATTGAACTTGGACGCACGTTTGTTTTATGCTTGGGCCGTGACATCATGTAACCCCCTATTTATTGGGGGGGTCTTCAGCTTCCGTGAGATCCGAAACTCGGACGGCTGGAAGCCTCGTTTCCCCACCATGGCCACATGTTTGTGAGATCCACCAGAAAGTCAAGAGGCGATTGCCATAGCTTTGGTTCCATCGAATCGAATCTGGATTCGGATAGCTGGAGGCCCTCGTTTTCGTGTCCCTCATGTATGTTTTATCATATCATATGCGCGAGATCCCCACAAAATAATATAGACTAGACCATCATCGGATTTGAGAGTGCGCACGTGCCGTGCGATAAGCAAGGCATAGAAAATGGTGAAACGACAGACACTGAGGAGTACCAAAGCTCAGGATGGCGGCAGAAAGAATCCATGTGGAGTACACAGTTTGGGTGTGGTGGTCTGGATGGCTGTCGCCACCTTTGTGTGCATTTCCCTCTTGAAGGAATCGGCATCCGTCTCTGGATCGGTGTCCCGTGTCAATCGGTCGGTGGATCTAGAGTTTCTGACCTTTTCCGCCACTTCGTTGGTCGCTACTTCTGCTTCTGCTACCGACACACAACCACCACAAGCAGTGGTACGGGTTGACCCAAAGCCATTTCGATTTTACGTCTACGAACAATTTGCAGACAATGAATGGTCTCCTCGAAATTTGAGTGACTGTATTCTCAGAAAGAATCCAAAGACTGGAAACTGTGATTGGGGTAAGCAAGCAGCAGAATGATTGATTCACCCTTGGTCATGCTCCCAAAAGCTCATTTATTTATTTGCCTGCCCTCTACATACCGGTATCTCCAAAAAGCCTTGACTACTTGTGTGGATGATGGGACTGCTGGCTCTAGATATGCGTCCAGGAGGAAAAATTTCAATGGAGGTATGTTTATTGTGATCACAGCAGGCCTAGCTTGGAAAAATCCAGTTTTGCTCCTTTTGATGACCAGACCACTCTGTCTTTTCTCATCTCATTTATCTTGTGTTTGGCTTGCTTCTGTACTAAATGTATTTCAAGATGTGCTACTCGCAGACCTATTCTTGAGATATCCCATTGGGGAAGGAAGTGCACCTGCCGTCACATCATTTGCCACCAGGACGCAGGATCCCCAACAAGCGGATGCCTTTATCGTTGCATATGCTCATGACGGCCACTGCAACTGTCACTCGGTCGATTCCAAATGTCCAAAGACACCCCAAATGGCACAAGAAATCGACGAAGTATTCAAAACGCTCCATCACTACAACACCAACCACAACAAGAATCGTCACTTGTTTCTATCCTCCAAAGACTCTCCGTTTTCTCATATCAAGATTCGAGATGTCCCCATGAGAACGACGTTGGGAGACTTGAGGAAACGATCGTGTCTGGCAACCTCCAACTCCAGTGGCGGCAATCATCTCTGTCCCGATATTGTTATTCCGTACCTCAACACTCATCCCTTTTACCAGCCACATGCAATTCAAACACGACCAAAGGAATGGTGGACCACCCGCACCCGGACCATTGCGGTGGCGGCCATCTTTGGTCGGGTATGGGATCCCAGTTTCCGCAATTACGTCTTGGATAATATCGAACCAGTGATTCGGCGGCACAGTGGCGATTCTACCATTGGTGGCTTGCCGGTCCAAATTGGATCCTTACAAGGAAAAGAACGGAACATTGACAAGGAACAGGCCACCTTTGAACTCTACCAGAATTCCATCTTTTGTTTGATCTTACCAGGAGATGGACCCGCCCAGAAACGATTCTTTGACGTGATTATGAGTGGATGCATCCCCGTGGTCTTTGTCTCGCAACGTCGTCAGAATCTGGACCCGTCCGTCGCCAAGGCATATCCAAGTTGGTGGTCTGGGATGGACAATTCCATCCCCGCAAGGCAAAGCATCCGTACATCGTACCCGTTTCCCAAAGGATTCTTTCTCGATCAACCATCGCTCGGGATTGATTATTCCTCCTTTGTGGTACAAATCACACACGATACAACACCGGGACGATCGTGCGACTTTTCGTGTGGACACAAAGTGAATGCGACCTGTCAATTGGATTGTTTGGTACCAGAGCTGGAACGCATCATGGACACTCCAGAAGAACTCGTTCGATTGCGCCGGAATCTACAAGAGGCTGCCGTCCTACTCAACTATGGAATGGAAGACCATGCGTTTGAAACGTTTGATGCCTTTGCGGTATTGTTGGCCCAACTGGGACACATTTTGGAGCGTCTGCCGCCAATGCACTGAATGAATGACAAAGCCGATAAATCATGGGGCCGGTGACCCACAGGAACAAAGGCCTTCCAACGTGTGCCCCGATTTTGATCTTGATTCAGGGGCTGGATTTTTGGAACGTGTTGAGGCCGGAATTGATAAGTCGAAGTTTGATTCTTTGATTAAGGTACGACAGAAAGAAATTGTATGTTCTGCGAGAGCAGCTTGCTATTCAGCGCAAGTTCGAAATGATTGTATGCGAGGGGCACGGTCCGCTGGAATCATTCAACCGGCTGAGGCGATTCCTTGCTTTGACCGTGGACAAGTGGAGTCAAGCATTAGGAATTCATATGACAGCCATTGAGAAATGGGCGCCCCTCCAGGATGATCGAACTACCTTTTGACTGTTCTGCTGGGTTTGCTTTGTAACAGTTTGTGCTTGTCTACTACAATTGGACTCATCTCCTTTGTTCCTTCTAATGTTGCCTGCAAGGTCCAGATGGTGAAAATATTCTGCAGGGGTTAACCAGAGCACATCCTGGAGAACAAGGGATGTTGACAAAATGTCATTCGAGCTGACAAACCCGACCGCCGATGGCGATCTTGATTCAGGGGCACTTTTGTTGTTGGAACATGTTGAGGCCGGTATTGATTGGTCAAAGTTTGATTCTTTTAATAAGGTATGACAGAAACAACTTGTATGGTGGGAGCAGCTTGCTATTCATCGCAAGTTCGAAATGATTGTATGCGAGGGGCACGGTCCGCTGGAATCATTCAACCGGCTGAGGCGATTCCTTGCTTTGACCGTGGACAAGTGGAGTCAAGCATTAGGAATTCATATGACAGCCATTGAGAAATGGGCGCCCCTCCAGGATGATCGAACTATGTTTTGTCTGTTCTGCTGTGTTGGTTTTGCACCAGGTTGCTATGCCTTTTTATCTACAGCTGGACTCATTTCCTTGTGTCCACACTGTCATTTCCTTCAAGGTCCATTTTGGAGACAGTCTTCAGAGGGTAACCAGAACACATCCCGGAGTAAGATGGATGTTCACAAAAGATTTCTTCCCAGCTAACTGTAGCTAGAATTCTAGCTAACAATAGCCAGAAATCCAAAGCCTCAATGGCGAGACAGCTCAGCCAGGGTCCTCATTTCAACTCACATCGTCCCAAACTATTGTGAGATTCAAATCATTCAATGTCACAGTGTCGACGTACTAGCCTAGCTGGCTAGTCTTTCCGTTCCAATTGCTCGAGCAGCTATGATGCCTTCGTGGTTCTTCCTGCTACTACGATGAGCTCCGGGCATTGCAAAATTGATGCACTCTTGATCTGTACCGCTAGCTAGCTAGCTAGTATAACGGGGTTTGGAGTCAGCGGATCATCTGCGGAAGCCAGCGAGGGCCAGGCTTCAAGCTTTTCATCTCCTTACTCAGGTCGCGGACCAGACAATGTCAAATCTATTGTGCTGCCTTGATTGGTTTCATTCCACCAGGAGACATCTTGCAGCGCTAGTAGGAAGAAGAAGGACTTCGAGAAGGCCAGCAGCAACAGTACAATCCTTCATGAATATTATATGAACAGCTTCAGAGCGTCTTGCAGCACATTCCACTTTCTTCCTCGGCAGCACACGCAACACTCGGTTCATGCCAAACCTACGAAAGCTCTTTGGTTGAGTTGTTGCCAGTTGTAGTTGGAAGCAGATCACCCAGCAAGTCACCCTCGATTATGAAGCTCGAGCTAATGCTTTCTAGAGCTTCAAACGGATCCATGTCATCGTCATATTCGTCCTGAGATTGGCTACGGTCGTCGTCCACAATTTTTTCTGCCAGTGCTGCAATGCCCTTGGGGACTTTGTTGTGTTTTCGGGCACGGATGTTGGCACCCCAGACTTGAGATGTTGATGGATTGACAGGTTGCAGGGCATTGTTGTTGAAGATTTGAGACGCCTTTTTATGCAGCTTGGCCAAGCCCTCCACGTTGAAGACTCGGGCTTCTAGCTCTGCCAGGGAATGGTAAGTTGGAGCGTGAAGCAGATTGACTTCGATTCCATTCTCGAGAATCTCTCTAGCCTATTACGCATTCAATGCATCGTGAAAACATTGTGAGACACCTCGCACAAGAGCAAAAGCCAGCCAAGCAGGAACGCCCGTCGATAGATTGATACACCACCGTTGTACGTACATTGACAATGTCACCTTTTCGGACCAAATGCTCTCCAAGCGCCCGATAGAGCTCCGCATCGGTTGGGGCGCATTCAATCCCACGTCTCAGAATGAGCCCCACCAAACCATCGTTTCCAAGGCGCTGTTCAATGTTGGCAGCTATCAGCCAACTGGCTCCGCTTCGTTTGTTGATTGTCAATGCTTTGGTCAACAGCCGTTTTGCTGTATCGACATTATCTTCTCGCAATTCCAGCGTGGCCCAGCTTTGGTACAGGGGAACGTGACGAGGAGCCTTGCGGATCCCGGAAAAAAACAGGCTGGAATTGAGAAAGTGATGAGCAGACACAAGATGAGTGATGATGACAGAATCCTCCGTACCCTACGGTAACTAGTCCCCCCAAAGAAGACTCACCTTCTGGCTTTGTCAACATCTCCAATCCGTCCTTCCATTGTGGCATAGGCTTGCCACAAGGAACCGTGATTGGGAGCACTCTTTACACCGCAGTCAAATAATTTCCGTGCCGTACTAATATTCCCCGCTCTCATTTCCATGACACCCCATGCCTGCCAAGCCTGTGCATGCTTGCTATCCACCAGCACCGATCGTTCAAAGAGTTCTTGGGCAGCTTCTTGTTTTCCCAATTTTGCTTCACAAAGTGCCGCTCCCAGCAAAAGTTGCGATGAATTTCCGTATCGATTAATGCCTTGGACAAACACTTCCAATGCCTCGGTGGGTCGATTACTGTTCAATTCCAACATTCCCAGCGTGTGCGACAAGAAGAGAGCTCGTTCTCGATGCTGTGAATCCATTCCCACGTCATTGAGTTGTGCTTTTTGCAATCCTTTTCGGAGCGTGGCCTTGGCGGCGTCGACGTTGCCGAGAGAGAGTTCCATTTTGGCATAGCCGTGATAGATGGAAGCCGCATCGGCACATTTGGCCCGGACGCCGCGTTCAAAAATTTGTCGCGCCCCTTCTGCCGTCCCATGTTTGAGTTCTGCGGTACCATAGGCATTGTACGCCGGTCCATGTCGTGGATCCAAGAGCAATGCTTCTTCCAAGAGCCCCTTGACATAATCGTCGTACTTGTTGGTTGTTGCCGTTTTGTTGTTATTGTTGATATTGCATTTGTTGTTATTATGATTGCGAGATGGCCGTTTCAATTCTAGAAGGGCATAGGCTACCAAAGTGGGTGCTGTGGGTTCAATGGCAAGACTGGCACTGTACAAATCCCTGGCACCGGAAAAGTTTCCAACACGTTCTTCTACACTTCCGGCAGCTTGCAAGAGCTAAAGAATGAAATAAAAAACAATATAAGGTCACGAGGCAAAGCCACATGTCTTGCTGTTTACTTTCGTACGTACCATTGGATCCTTGGGATATCTTTGTATTCCCTTGGCTAAAATGATGCGTGCCTTGTCCCAGTTTCGATCCTTGACTTCGAGTTGGGCCCATGCATTGTAGACGCGTCCTCCATCGTGATGCCGTTTTTTTGGGGCCTCGTCTGTGGCGCTGCCGGTTTGCTGTTCCATGTGCCGACAAGCATTGGCGAGAACTTTAGCCACGGCTCGTTTGGTACTTCGATTGCCCCCGTGTTGTTGACTTTTCCGTCCTTCCAGGCGCGCCAGAGCGACATGGGCAATACTGGACGTGGGATGCAGCTTTAGGGCATTTTGTATGAGTTCATGTGCGGTTTGCACATCGTCGTAATATCGTTCTTCCAACCATGCCATGGCGAGATAAACTTCGGTCTTGTCCTTGTCAGTAGTCAAGTGGGGCAAGTGCTGTTGATATAACTCGCGCGCTTCTGCTGGCAAATTCTGTGCCAAGAACAATTCTCCCAAGGAACAAACCAAGGCCGCCGTACTGGTTCGTTCTAACGCGTGTTCCCAGAGCTGTTGGGCATGCTGTGCTTGGTTGCACTTTTTTTGTTCCATGAGTCCGTAAGCGTGGCAGACGTAGGGATTGTAAGAATCAATTTGCAAGGCTCGTTGGTAAAGATTTCTTGCCGTGTCCAAATTGCCGTGGGTTTCTTCGTAGAGCGCCCATGCTTGCCAGAGATGAATGCTCTTGGGACAACAGGCAGTGCCTCGTTCAAATGCCTGTCGGGCACTGGTGGAATTGGTGTTACTGGTAGTATTGCTAGTAGCTGATTGTCGATGATGGGCCTGTTCTCTCCTGGCTTGCAGTCTTGCCAATCCCAAGTGACTATGGGCATCGAAAGGGTCCATCTCCAAGATTTGATGAAACTTATGGGACGCTCGTCTCCATTGTCCTTGACGTTCCAGAGCCTTGGCCTGAAGGAACATGGATTTGACGAGATACCGTTTTCGGCTCTTGGAAAGAGGTTTCTTGTGGTGCTTTTTTTGATGGGTGTACTTGTTGCTGGTACTGCTGCTAGTAGTGGCAGCCATGCGGGGGGATATCCGTAGGGATGCAGGTACACGACCCACTTGATGCACTTGTAGTATTCTCTGCCTTGTAGTAAAAGCGGTTGCCATCGGGGCACGAAGCGCAGACCCAAAGAGCAGAAAGAGCAAAATGCAGTGGATAGCAACGCCTGCGGAAATAATTGGAGGTCCTGGTAGGAGCAGCTTCATTGTGTTATCTCATAGATGGCACGGTAGCGATACTGATGAAAGATACGGTAGCTGATCAGGATGATAAAAATGAAAAATCTCTTTTCTTCTATGAGATGGATGGGTGGGCTTGAGCTGATGTTCTGATGTTTTTCTTTCCTGTTTGCCGCCACTGTTGCTCCTTTCAATCAATCATCACTGCGTACGCAAATCGGGCCCAGTCACGAATATCCTTCCGATACGGTATCCGTGAGTGGAAGCCAGCAAGGTCTGGACCTGGTCGAAACGGCTACCAGATCCACGCAACGTCCAAGTTCAGCGACCACAATCCAGTGTCGTGTCAACAACCAGCATCGCATGGACAAGGATCCACAACGAAGCAAGATATATAAAAGGCGTTGGTTATTACAAGCTCTCTCCTTCGCTCTGTCTCTTGGAACCTGACAGGAGGAACTAGTACTTTGCCTTGAGAGAGTCTCAGTTCCAGTTGGGCAATATCCAATATCCCTCAGCGAACCCCTTTGGCTTGGTTATTGTCGAGGGTCGAGTCTTATCCGGGACCGTGCACTTCCTCCATCGGCTGATACCAAGCCATAGCATACTGATCCTCTTCATTATCTCAGCATTGCAAGATGGCTGAAGATCAATCAAAGGTGAGTTGTTTCTTTAATGATATTTATCATGGGGGTATACGGATCTGTTAATGGATGGATCGGCCTGACCCGTGTATCTTTCCTTTGCCAATGATGATGACAATCCCACGCGATATTTAATTCTTTTGTCTTGTCTCGTGTGTGCTGATGATAGGCCAACCGGTTTGGAGCCGGATGGGGTGGCTTTAACAA
Organism: Seminavis robusta; assembly: GCA_903772945.1. NCBI lineage: Eukaryota > Bacillariophyta > Bacillariophyceae > Naviculales > Naviculaceae > Seminavis > Seminavis robusta. The sequence continues at coordinate 69,382 of CAICTM010000197.1, forward strand.
CTTGCGCAAGCAAGCTCAGGAAATGGGCACCAAGATGGGAGCTCAAATGGAGCAAGCCGCCGCGAAAAGGACACCCAACAATAGCAGTCACGGCATGAAGGTCGCTGCCGAAGCGGAAGCGGATGCGCCCGCGACGACGAAATCGGCCGCGGACGGTCACTCCAAAGAAGAGTTGCTGGCCGTGTTACAGAAAATGAACAAAAAGGTCAAGGCGCTGAGTGTCCTCCGACAGCAATTAACCGAACGTGCCGAATCCGCCGAAACATCCAAAGCCAAATTGGTGGCGTTGCTCAAGGAAGAAATTCTACAGAATGCCATGCTGGAAGAAAATACTGCTGCCGATGAAGCTGAACAGCTTCAAAAAGCATGGAGACAAATGGACGAAAACAATCAACTCACTCTGCAGAGTCTACAGTCGGAATTCAAAAAACAAGCCATGGCACATCAGGAAGCTGTCAAAAAGTTACAGGCCAATGGACACGACAACAGCGGCAGTAGCGGCAGTAATGGCAATAGTAGTGGCGTGAGCAAGGAAGAAATGGAGCAAATCAAAGATCAGTACCGCAAAGATTTGCAAGATGCCATGGAGCAAATGGATAAGAAACGACAACAAGAAGTCGCAATCTTGCAAGAAAAACTAGACAAGGCGCAAGCAGCATCTAGTACAGCATCTAGTACAGGAGCAGATGCCAAAGGCGCCATTAGCGAAGAAGCACACAAGGCAGAATTGAACAAACTCAAGGGATTGGCCGCGCAGCAACTAAAAGCATTCAAAACCAAGGTTGCCACGGCACGACAATCCGAACTGGCCAAACTACGGGAGGAGTTGGGAAAAGAATCCGAACAAAAAATGACGGCCAAAGTGGCCGAGCTACAGGCTGCGCACCAACAAGAATTGCAAAATGCCACGGCCAGCAACAACAGCCAAGGTGAACAGGAAACAGCTGCCGTGAAAGAACAACTCGCAAAGGAGTACGAATCCAAAATGCAAGCCAAGCTTGCCGAGTTGAAAGCAGCACATGAGCAAGAGTTGCAGAACACCACTGCCAATAGTACCAAGCAAGCTGGTGAACAGCAAGAAGCCATCAAACAGCAACTCACGAAGGAGTTTGACGCCAAGATTGCCGAATTGAAAGCAGCTCATCAGCAGGAGCTGCAGAACGCCACTGCCAACACTAGCCAGCAATCCGGGGAACAGCAAGAAGCTATCAAACAGCAACTCGCGCAAGCATACGAAGCCAAAATGGCGCAGCTCAAACAAACCTTGGAGCAAGACCATTCGCAGCAATTCGAAAAACTCAAACAAGCGACGACGGGACAACTTGAGGCGCTCAAGGCATCCATGATGGAATCTCACACCGCCGAAATGAACAATCTAAAAGGGCAAGCAGAAGCGGCCAAGGCTCAAGCAATCGAGGAAGCACGAAAGCAAGCGGAACTTGCTGCGAAACAGACGGTCGAACAACAAAAGCAACAAGAAATTGAATCGCTCAAACAGTCGCATCAAAGAGGCTTGGAGATGGTTAAACAAGAGTCACAGATGCAACTGATGAAGTATACCGAAACAGCCGATGGGGCTGCCCTGGCGGCCAAGGCATCAGAGGATAAGGTCCTAACATTGCAGCAACAAATTGCCGCTCTGCAGGAGAAACATCAAAAGGATTTGGATTTGCTCAAGACCAAATCAGAAGAACAGCTCCAAAAATCCACCGAGAGTGCCAATGCTAATTCACAAAAGGCAAAGGAATCCGAGGAGAAGGTCGCGTCATTGGAGAAGGAGGTTGGCAACCTCAAGGAAACCCACCGAAAGAGTCTCATGTTACTTCAGCAAGAGTCGCAGATGCAACTGATGAAGTTCACGGAAAATGCCGACGGCGCTAACCAGGCAGTCAAGGCATCGCAAGAACAAGTTGCATCGCTTCAACAGGAAATTGCTACCTTGACGGAAACTCATCAGAAGGAGTTCAAGCTCATGAAGCAGGAATCTCAGCTGCAGCTGACCCAACTTACAGAAAAGTCGACCACTGCGTCGGAGACTGCGAAATCATTGGAAGAAAAGGCGGCTTCTCTGCAGAAGGAAATGGAAACGGTAAAGCAGGCGCATTCATCGGAAGTGGCAAACCTTAAGCAACAGGTTGCTCTTGTGACGTCGCAAGCTGAGGAAGAGCGCCAGCAGCAAGTTCAGAAATTGGAAGCAAAACATAAAGAACAACTGAGTGAACTTTCAAAGCAGATAGAACAGGAGACGCAGGCGAAGAGTCAAGAAATCGCGACTTTGAAGCAATCCCATCAAAAGGAACTCGAGACGGTGAAGGGCAAATTGGACGCACAGGTTAGGGAATTAACAACAAATGCCCAGCGTACTTCGCAAACAGCAAAGGCAGCGGAAGAACGAATTGTATCTCTGCTGAAGGAGATCGAAACGTTGAAGGCGCAGCATGAGGGGGACATTGGGTCGTTGAAGCAGCAGATTGAGCAGACGCGTTCAGCTATGGCAGCGCAAGGAGCAGAAGAGCAACAGCAGCGTCTACAAGACATGGAACAATCCAATCATGCCAATCTGCAAGAGCTGACTAAAAGGAAGGATGCAGAGGTCAAAGCAAAGCAACTTGAAATGGATGCACTCAAAAAGAGTCATCAACAGGCCCTTGATGCTCTGAAGGCAGAATCTCAATCTTCTCTTGACAAGTCATCTAAGGAAGCTGAAAAAATTGCTCAAACCATCAAAGAATCTCAAGAAAAGATTATGACTCTTGAGAAGGATCTGACTTCATTGAAACAAAGCCACGCAGCAGAAATGACGACCAAAGAGAAAGAAGCGGAGCAGAAACAAATCGAAGCAGTCGCCGCAGTAAAACAAAAGTTCTCGCAACAAGCCCAAGCATGGCAGAAATCTAACTCTGACACACACAAGGCCCAAATGGACAAGTTGCAAGATGAACACAAGGCGGCGTTGGCCAAGGCTGTAGACGAAACGAAAGTGGCAGGGGACCAGGAAAAGGCTGCTCTCAAGACGGAAATGGCAAAGAAGATCGCCGATGAGCAAAAGATGTTGTCACAGCTAAATTCAGAAAAGGAAGCCTTGCAAGAAAAGGAGAAATCGCTTGTTGCGAATGTCGAAAGTCTAAACTCCCAGCTTGTGAAACTCAATGACGAGAAGGCATCGCTTGAAGCGGCAGTTCAAGACACTGGCAAGGACGCTAGCAAAGCCATGGAGGACGCTTTAGCTCGTCAACGTACTTCGTTTGAGCAGAACATAGCCGACACCAACAATCGACATGCCGAAGCGGCGAAGGCTTTGGAGGAGAAACTTGCTGTCGCGACTGATTCGCTTCAAATGCAAAAGCAACAATTGGAAGAGGTACAAGGACAATTGGCGAATGCACAAACTATCTCAACCAAGGCTGCCGCAGAGGCCGACTCCAAGGTCGACCAACTGATCTCCGAGAAGCAAAAGCTCGCCGAAGAGGTGGAGGCCCAAAAAGTAGCACTGGAAAAAATGAAGTCCGAGGCCGCAGAGCAAGCAGGAGCGAGGGAGGAGAGTCTAATGGCTGAAGTAGACAGCTTGTCCAAGAAGCTGAAGGACAATGAAACGACAGTGATCACCATGAAGCAGGAGCATGAAAAAGCGAGTTCCCAGGCTCAGGCGGAAATTGAAAAGCTTCGCCAGCAATGTAAAGCCGCGGAGGCTTCACTTCAGGCCACAGGCTCCGAAACAGCCGCGAAAGTGCAAGAATTGCAAGCTGAGATTGCCAAGGTCTCTGCGGCTTCCGAAGAGCGCATCAAGTCCGCCGTCGACGCAGCAAACGCGGAGAAGGAAAAGGATAAGACGGCCTTGAAGACAGAAAAGGAGCAGGAAGTAGCAGAACTGAAAGCTAAGCTGGAGAAAGCCATGGAACTCATCAAGAAAATCAAAGCAACAAGTGCCAAGAAGGTTGGCGAGATTGAGAAGAGTCAAACAGCGGCAAAGCAAAAACTCGAGGAAGAAAAGACATCCCTCGAGGCTTCTGCCAAAGACTTGGAAGCTAAGCTCATGGAAGCTGTCAAAGCACGGGACGAAGCGTCCGCCAACCTTGACGCCATGAAGAAGAAGAGCGAGGAAGAAAACACCGCGCTTCAAGAGTTCTTGGAGAAAGAGAAAGGAGCCGCCACGAAGCTTCGCGAGGACTACGACGCAAAGGTCCAAGTCCTGCAAAAACAGCTCGAAGATGCGCTAACGCAAGCGGAACAAGCGGGAGTTCCCGAGGACGTGAAGAAGGAGTTCGAGGGCAAAATCAGCGCTCTAGAGAAACAGTGTGCCGAGGAGGCTGATAATGCCAAGAAGGCCCTCCAAGTTGCGAAAGATGAGCGCGAAGCATCAGAATCGAAACTTCAGGAAGAAAAAAAGGCGGCTGCGACTAAAGTTTCAGAGTTATCTGACAAATTGAAGCAGACAATCGCAGCGGCCGAGAAGGAAAAGGAGAAGCTTCGCAAGGACATGGAAGCCTACGCTGACAAACTGAACGCCCATTCAAAGTCTAGGTTTCAAGAAACGAAGAAGAAGCATGACGAGGAGATTGCCGCCATGGTTACTAGGTGCAAGAACCAAGACGATATGATTGTGAAACTTACCGAACGACTGAAGGGCATGACAACAGCAACGAACACCCTCAAAGAGGAGAAGGAGACTTTGCAAGGGAAGGTCAAAGCGGATGCAGCATCTCAGAAGTCTCTGCAGAGAAAGCTTGACGAAGCACAGCAGGAATTGAATGCTGCGGTGGCCGAAAGCGTGTCGACTTCTGAGTCACTTCTGCAGCAGCAAGACAGGCTTGAAGCAGAAAAAGCTAATCTCACAAACGAAATGAAGAAACTGAAGCAAGAGAGAGACACCAGCAAGAATAAGGTCGAAGAGCTCAGCGGAAAGCTTGAGGCGCTTTCAACAAATTTAAATGTCATGGCAGAAGACAGGAAAGTTCAAGATGGAAAACTACAAGACGCAGCAAAGAATGAAACGAAGCTCCGCGCAAGTGAGAAGGAGGTTGGTGTGCTGCGGGAGCAAATCACCAAGCTGAAGTTGGAAGTGACGAAGAGCGCAAGTTTGCTGACGCGGCTTCAAGCAGACAAAGAATCCAGCGAACGCAACCATGGCCAGAAAACAGCTCACTTGGGTATGTTGGAAACCCAATTAGCCGAAATGAGTGACCAAAATGCCGAGGCCAATGCAAAATTGGAAGCCGCGTTGTACGACCTTAGTCAAAAGGACGAAACCCTGCAAGAGGCTCAAGACAGGCTGCAAAAGGTCGAATCCGAACTATCGGAGACGAAGAAGGCCAAGAAACAGGCTGCTGAAGCTTTGTCGTCAGCCCAGAAGGGTGCAGATGCGAAGAAGTCGAAAATGGTCGAATCGTTGCAACGAGAACTGCAAACGATGCAACAACAGATGTCGAAGAAGAGCTCTGCTGCTCAAAAATTGATTCAAGAACGGGAACAAGAATGCATGGAGCTTCGGAAACAGAACAAGACCCTGCAGCAAGAAGTTGACAAAGGCTCGTTGAGCGACAGAAGAATCTTCGAACTTGCTGCAAAGCAAAGTAATCGAGAATCTGGTCAGGCGGTCGAGATTGAAATCCGCGACAAGCTCATCGAACGAATGAAGGATGCACTGCTGGACCGTGATGGCGATCTGGCAACAGCAGAAAAGCACGTTGAGGAAGTCCAGGGACAAGTGGAAGAGCTCTGCCGAGTCCGTCGGAGAGAGGACGTGAATTTGGACTACTTGAAGAGCGTAGTTGTCCAGTACCTCTCCAAACCACCAGGTACAAGCGAACGAGCTCGTTTGTTGCCTGTATTAGCCACCTTGCTGCAGGTACGAATCTATTCATCGTTTTTTTCAGTTGTGTCATTCCTTTCTCGTCAGCTTATTTTTTCTTCTTTACTTTCCGCTGTTTACAGTTCGACAGCGAAGACTACCGCATGATCGAAGAGGGCAAGAAGAAACTCAGCTGGTGGGGCACAGTAGAGCCAGTGTTGATTGGACAGGGATCTCAAGCCCCTGCACCAATACCAGCTCGGGCATCCTCAACGCCTCAAGCACAGCAAGTTACATCTGCGGAGGTGTCAATTTCCCGAGGAACGGCACCCGCAGGGAAAAAGACATCGTTGCAGTTTTAGTTTAGCCACCTAAGGAACAATAGGTTTTTAATCATGGGGTGACATGTGCTGGGTGGGGTTGTTTTTTCAAATGCTGTCCCCGGAAGAAAACGCGGTGGTTTGCTGCAGCTTCTCGGTTGCGCAACGCCGCTTGGGAAAGCTGTCGCTTGCTCAAACTTTTGTCTTGGAAATCTGAGTGTACCAGAGCAAGCGCGACCCTCGATTTCGGGTTTTTAGGATTATTGTTTGATCTTGATTACGCGGATCGCTTCGATCAACAATCAATGAAACGATCGTTGGAACAACAGAAGCAAGGATCGCTGTCTACAAACAATACACGAACAGCGCGAGCATGAGGCTGGTTCCAGAGTAGACTAATCTGCAGCTGCAAAAAGGCAAGTCAGTCAGCACGGTATGGTCATACACTAACTTGCAAAAGGCAAGTCAGTCAGTCAGTACGGTATGGTTATACACTAACTCCGCAGTAGACCGAACCGCAAGCTCAGGGATCCATGTTGCGTCTTGGCTCAAGCTCGTTTTGGTTTGGAAATGAAGTCAGCGACCGGTGTACCCGACCATGCTCGAGCGAAGCCAGTGAAAGCGAAACCCAATGAATTCGCTTGATTTTACTGTAGAAAGTGTGATTGGCAGGCTTTTTTCAAACAGTCACACAACCCCCTCGTACAGCGATGAAATTGCCCTCTGGACCCCACCGGAGATCAGCAGTCTCCAGACACACCCGTCGCCGTAGAAGAGATGTGGGTGAATGTACAGTGCATGTGTTGTGTTGACTTTCAGGGCAGCCAACAAAACTTCCCCTCACAATTCGAACAGAACAGAACTCTAACAAGGCACAAAAACAATCGAATCAAAATGATGAGCAACAAAAACGGTAGCAACAACACCCAAGTTGACCCATCCTCTGATCCATTCGCCCCTCGACCAGGCCGGACCCTTACATGGTCTGATGTGTCGCTGACTGCGCTGAAAAATGGCGACGACAAGGAGATCTTGAACTCTCTCTCAGGGAGCATCAGGCCACAGCAGCTCACAGCCATCATAGCCCATAGTGGCGCTGGCAAAACCTCCCTACTCAATGTTTTGGCAGGGAAGATGGTGTCATCAAAAAACATGAAAGTCAGTCGGACCATGACCCTTGATGGAATTACCATCGACCCAAGTTCGATCAACGTGAAAAGAAAAATTGCATTTGTAGCCCAGCAAGATACACTGCTGGCAACAGCCACCCCTCGTGAAGCTATTCGCTTCTCCGCCAAGCTCAGACTCCGATGTGACATGACAGACAAGGAGATTGATGCATTGGTGGATCGGATCTTGCACGAGCTTCGCATTGACCATGTTGCGGACTCCATCACAGGAGGTGAGAACTTCCGTGGCCTTAGTGGAGGCGAGATGCGCCGATTGAGCCTTGGGATCGAACTGGTTGTGAGGCCCAGCATTTTGTTCTGCGATGAAGTGACTTCAGTAAGTCGTACTTTTGTCAGATTTTGTGATTTCTTACCGTGGCAGCGCCCTCATGATTCATTCGCACGCTCACAGGGGTTGGACAGTCACAATGCTGCCACAGTTATGGAAGTTTTGAAACGTCTGGCAGATTGTGGTGCTAGTGTCTTGACAACTATCCATCAACCAAGCAGCAAAGTTTTCAAGCTCATTGACCATTTGATTCTCATGAATCAAGGACGTTGCATGTATCAAGGAAGTGTCCAAGGTGTTCCTCTTCACTTTTCACTGCGTGGGTATCCAATCCCCGAGAACTACAATCCAGCAGATTTCATTCTTGAAGTATCCCAAACTGAAACTGTGGATGTTTTGACTGAAGCTGGATTCTTCGTTGACTCTGCAACCGATGGAGAGGCTGCCCTGGCTATCAAAGATGAAGAGGCTGCCTTGACTGGCAAAGATGCCGTGGGCAGCGCTTTGAATGTCGGCTTCACTCAGTCGAAAGGAAGTGACACTCAGAGCTCCTCTCACCTCTCCAGTGACGGCCAAAACAGTGGCAGCAACTCATCCTCCTTCATCGCCCCTGCACCTCCGCAGCTGAATCGAAACTTGTCCATTTTCGACACCCTAGATGCTTCGTCAAAAGCTAGCCTTTGGACAGAAATCAGGGTCCAAGCCGTCCGTGACGTGCAAAAGCTTGTTCGCGACAACCGTGCCCTGATGCTACGATTTATGATTGTCATTGTGGGAAGCGTTATCATTTCAATTGCATTCTCAGGCGCTGGAAACAATTCCCTGGAAAGCTCATCAGCGTTCATGGGCCATGTCGGTGCAATGTTCTTCCTTATCATGACGAATATGATTGCCCTTCAGGTAAGTACCAGAGGTGGCTCGCTTCAAACTGCCGAGACAAGACAGTACACTTACTCGCTTTTTGCTGCTACCACTACTCAAGTTGATTATGCTGGATCAAATCGAGACTCGCCCCATCTTCATCAGGGAGTTTGAAACTGACCACTACCGATTGCTTTCCTACGGTTGCTCCAAAATTGCGACAGAGGCGCTCGTCACCTTCTTGCAAGTGTTGACCCTTTTGCTGATTGTCTATTGGACGGTGGGATTGGAGGCAAGCTTCTGGAACTGGCTCGTTACGCTCTATTCCTTTTCCATGATCATGACATCTACTGGCGTGGCTCTTGCTTCATTCACGAAGGATGCTCGCGATGCCAAGGTATGAAGCAACGTGGTAACAGCTGCCATTCCCTCCTCTAGTTAGATCCGGATTCCTCATGCTTCTTCTTGCCTATCTCCGTCACAGGAACTGATACCATTGACACTGTTGCCTCAGATTCTGTTTTGTGGCTTTTTTGTCAGTACAGAGAGTCTTCCTTCTTTTCTGCAGTGGATGCAGTGGATTTTCCCTCTTACGTACAACTTCCGCATTTTGCTCAGCCAAGAGTTTGCCTTTTGTCTGGAGAAGGATCAAGTTTTGGAAGCTGGTGAAATGTGCATCCAGAGCTTCCTCGATGCATTGGGAACTGCTAATGGAAGATTTGAGAACATCTACAATGCTGAATCGTTGGTTAGTCTCACTCAGACCGGTCAATACCGAGGCACTACAGATATTGCAGAGTACTTTGCCCTGTTCACCCCAGAAGAAGCCTACGATTCAAACGCTTTGGTTGTGAATACTTGCGTTGTAGAGAACAGTGCAAGATTGCAGTTCAATGGACTGTCGGATGATGGAGTCTGTGACCTCACTATTGTCGATGTGACTCAAGGCGAGGTCAACCCTGCTCTGGTGCTGGACGAGTACAAGGGTACCTATACGGAGTATGTCTTTGGTAACCGCATTCTTTTTACTCCATCTCCAGAGGCCAACCAGACAGTGGATGTTTTGACGCACCACATCTACTATCCAGAGGAGTTTACGTTTGGTCTGTTGGGCAACACCTTTGATGTCGACGATGTTGTATTGGATATTTGCAGTACCCTCCGCGATCAGTGCCCCTCCTCGTACGAACGCGATGGCTACGAGAATTTTGAGGAGTGTCTCACGCGCATGAAGACCAACCTTCCCATTACCAATCGCAATGCCAAGGGATTGGAAGCGTCCGATGGCAACTCTACGTCTTGCCGTCTCATTCATGCCAACCTGGCCAAAGAGAACTCGGACCACTGTCCCCACATTTCCTACTTTCCAGAAGTGGACAAGCACGACAACTACAGATGCTCAAATTCCTACGACATTACCTTTTCGGATCTCTTTACTCCCTCCGACCTCCAACTCTTTGAGGATGTGGCTGTGGAATTTGAGCTGGACAATCAGCTCAACTACGGTTTGCACCGTCATCCCAACGAAACCAGGTCGTGTCGGAGCGACTTTGAAGCCCGCAAGAACGATTTGCAAGCTTCTCTGCAAGCTTCTCTACCAGACAACGTTGTCACTACCAAAGTGTGTGCGGGGTATCTGGACATGCAAAATGCCACTGGCGAGAACAATGGTGCCTACTGGGGAGCCTTGGCCGTCATGTTTGTCTTTGTGCGTGGACTTGGCTTGCACTTTTTGAGAAACCTTGTCACCAAATAATAGAGAGCAGCAAGCCATAGCGGAACAAGCTGCGAAGTCCGCACAAAAACCGCATGTTTTTGTCCAGTGTCAGTTTTATATAAAGAACGTAATTACATATCCATAAAATCTATAAAAAAGCCCAAAGTATCGGTATTGCAAAGAGCAAATAATGTATAATATATCAATTCAAAAACTGAGAGCAAACAGTCCCCATCCAGGTTGCTTCTGTTCCTTTTAGTACGCCGTTGCCATTTTTCATTTTTTGGAGGAAGACCCAAGGAGGAGGAGGGATTGGAAACGAATAGCATAAATCGTTTGGATGCATTTTTTCCCCTTTTGCAATCTGCTGCAGACAACACAACACGCTTGTAGGTTGGGAGGAGTGAAATAACCGACCTCTCCAAGCCCCCCAAAATAGTTGATTGAATGACTGCAAATTGGATGGATGGATGGATGGCTGGATAACCCCAGAAAAGTAGGAAAAGCAAGGATTACCTTCTTCAGGAAATAGAGACATCTTCCATGGTTCCATCTTCTGAAATAATGATTCCAAGCCCATCACCGACCCTTTCGTGGTCCTTGTCATCATTATCATCTTCTTCTTCATCCATTATGGAGGAATTTCTACTGAGATTCCGCATGTATTGCGAGTCCACGGAATTGGGCGGATCTCGTTCTTGTGGTGTAGTAGTGCTGTTGTGTTTGGGCGACAAGTGATGTCGATGGGTATAAGATTGGTCTTCGTTTCGCGTGAGTAACTTTTGATACCGTTCTTCAAACTCTTTTCGTTGCTCTCTCTGTGTCTGATGTTGCTTGTCGACTTCTCGTCGTCGCTGCTGCACCCATTCCTTCCGTATCTCGTCGCGCAATTCTTCTCGTAGAAAATCTTCGCGATTCGTCTGGTACATGCAGCACGCCCCGTTCATCACAAAGGAGGCAATGGTACCTGCCACATATGCCACGTCTAATACCATTGTGATAGATAGATCGAACCGAACCAATTTTAATGTATATGAGTCGACCAGAACCAGGCTCTTGGAAGAATCGTCTTGACTTCGGTTGGGTCCCGTCCTGCACTTGACTTCAGTTCGATGGAAAGGAGATGGAGTTGTTGTGATTTGCTGCTCAATAAACCAACGTCTTGTAAACCTTTTTAAATACTGCCGAGGTGCGTGAAAGTCAGTTTTGCAAGGCAGCTGCTATGGTATCTAATGGAGCTCACGCGAAGTGTTGGATGTCTAGCGAAGTGTTAGGTGGATAATGAGAATAGATGGGCGCGTTCTTGAGTCTGAGACTGTGTGACGGGGTGATCTAGCGAAGTGTTAGGTGGATAATGAGAATAGATGGGCGCGTTCTTGAGTCTGAGACTGTGTGACGGGGTGATGTTAGTATTCCAGGTTTTGGCATCGCGTTGGTTCTCACAGTCATAAGTTCGTAACGGTTTGGGTTGGCAGCACACGACTGACCACCATAGAACACGTACCTAGGCCAGACGCTGTGGTACAAGTTTAACGGGAGCGGCTCGCCAAAGTGGGATCTATCGGATAGATCGGCCAGGCAAATGGGGTCGTTATCCAAGAAGAAGTGGCTTGCCACCGGTACCAAAAACGTTTGCAGTTGAAGCCCGCTGAGTGGTATTTTGCTGTCCCCTCTGGCTACGTTAGTAGAGCTGGATTGTGGCCGAGGTTACATCTCGTTAGGAGGGCAAGAGTTAGGTGTACGGTAGGAGAGTGAGACCAGCTGGGGTGGGACCTCGCTGGTGATGGACCAGTCTTAGGTCCTCCTGCCTGATGTGGGAACAACTGGATTGCAAGGGAGGTGCTGCTGCATGTAGGACCTTGAGTTGGGCCTACCGTACGGGACTATGCATACAGACACCAGCCAACAATCCGCTTACTGAGTTGCAGCTACCGGCAAGCTGCAAAACGGGCGTTGTCATGAGATACTATCGGTAGTACCAGCACGGCAGTACGCTTGGTCATGATATGGTGATACTAATGCCTAGGTTCCATCATATTGCTCGCTTGAAAGCGATTTACAAATAGTGATTGTGATGGTAGCTGGGCGGCCTGGGAACGACCTAGCTACAGATAGAATAGCCACAGATCCATCATTCGGTAGGTCCTGGCCCAGGCTGGCTGCGTCTCCCCCTATATTGAATCTTTCTCTCGAAGAGATTGGCAAACTTCCAGAGCACGCCTTAGTCTGACCTGGTGATGGCAAGAGGTGGATCTGTGGTTGCCGTGGCTACCGCTATCTACTCACTCGGAGTAGCAGTAACTAGCTAGTCTAGCTAGCCAGCTGCGACTTCGCCTCGTTGCTTTGCAGTGCTTGTCATCATGTTGAAGCAGCTGTTGAAGCTTATTGTGGATCCGGAAGCTTTAGATTTCCAAAAAGGGAGACGGATGACGCAATCATGAGCGGGAATCACTTAGCTACTCCAACTGTCAACCAAGAAAACATCAAGGGAGCTTCTTGAACTCTGCATCGAACACCCAACCGACGACACACAACAACATTCCCTGAGGTCTCGCTCAATGAAAGGATTGTAGAGACCGACTATCGTCCGATCCATTTGTCTTCAGTATTATCAAGAGAAGAAGTATGACACGGCTGAGAAGATCCATCACCAGAACCTACAGTGGACCTGATCTGATGACACAGCCAAGATATCCAATGGGGCAACACTTGTTTTTGGTGCTTGTGGTACTGTTATCGGCATTCACTGCTGAGAGTTGGCAAGGAAGTCCCATTATCTCCAGGGTATCAATATTATCATCCAGGCTGAATCCTAGGGGACGTTTTTCTCTGTCACCCCGCCAAGGGTATAAGAGGCCTTCTGAGGGGTCACATTTATTACGAGGCCCTTGCAAGGGCCAAGGGAGTGACGATGATGATAATGACAAGAACATTATGGGTGACCCGAATAACAACATCCACAAAGAACCAAGTCGAAGAATGCGGATACGACATACCGTGTCAAATTTGTGGTCGAATCTTCGGTTTCAAGATCGAAATGGAGCCGAAATGACAAGCGTCATGGCCCCACAGACTACCACGACAACTCCAGCAGACGAATTAATAGTGGATGAGCTCGAAACAGAAAACCAATTGCTTCGGGAAACAATCCGACAATTAGAACTCGAAAATGATCGTCTAGCGTCACAACAACGAGTGGTCTTGGAGACATTTGAAGGAGAAGGACGGTTGTTGGCGCGCACCGGCAGCGGTACTAGTGAAGGCAGTAATAGCACTTGGCTGGTAGCATCCGGAGGAGAAGACATGATGAATTTTGGCATTACTCTATCAGGCGAAGAGCTCACGGGAGATGTTGCCACCACGGCTGGTATGACTGATGAAGAAGCTGCTCTATGGTGTGATGCATTAGAAGCCGAAGAGGATTCCTGTCCCGTGGAACCGACCGTTTCCTTTGGAGAAGCTTTGCGTGATCGAGCCTATTGGCTCGTAGGGCTGCTGGTCATGCAGTCTTGTTCAGGGTTGATTTTGAGCCGTAACGAAGCTTTGTTGGCCAATCATCCAATCATTATCTATTTTCTTACCATGCTGGTGGGAGCCGGAGGTGAGACGCCCTGTCGTTCTATTTTACTGATGCTTTGTTGTGCGTCAATCTGCTCATTCATCCCTCCTTGTCTGCATGCTCAAATTACAGGAAACGCGGGCAACCAGGCTTCTGTTCGAGGTAAGGAAGGAAACTGATGGGCTCGATTGCATGTGAGACATACGCAGGTCTCAATTCTCACTTGGAACTGCTCCACTATAATATTATCTTCACATCACAGTGATCAGAGGAATTGCTTTGGGAACCCTGAACGAAAAGACACAAGGTCAATTCCTGAGTCGAGAATTCAAAATGGCCGCATCACTCAGCATTATTCTATCCTGTGCAGGATTCCTACGGGCAGCAGCGTTTCGGACACCCTTCCCCGAAACTGTGGCCGTCACGGCAAGTTTGGCATTGATTGTCTTTAGCAGCGTTTGCTTGGGAGCCGTGTTGCCACTGTTACTTCAAAGGTTAGGCGTTGACCCTGCCCACAGTTCCACGACAATTCAAGTGATAATGGACATCTTGGGGGTTTTCGTGGCAGTCGCCATATCCAGTCTGATCTTAGACAGTCCATTGGGACTGATACTCATCAACAGACTAGGTGGTTGAGACGGGATTGACACGGAAGGCAGCCAGTACTGGTGGCAATGACGGCATTCTTTATTGGGTTATGCTTTGATTTGATTATCTTCCAAGCACAACGCGCACATGACATTGCAATAGGCACACCCGGAAGAGCCAGGAGGAAGGATAGGACCCAGAATTTCCCACTCGCGGCGTATCCCACGAAAGGGCCTTCCTCTGTACATAACCAACGTCTGGACCGGGTGTAGACTCTAGTCCTTCCTTAACTTGTCGGCTAGCTCGTAGACTCTTGAAAAGATAGAATCATCAGGCCTGCAGAAAGAGACCGAAGCAGAGTCTGGGAAGGAAAGGCACGGTGAGTGATCCCTGAGTGATCAAAGTAAGCCCCAGACACAATTCCCATCTTGCGGCGAGCAGAATTGGACATCCTCATTGATATAATGAAAGATGCTCTCTAGTGCTATTCCAATACTTACTTCTCAAGCTGAGATGGTACTGTAACATTCCTGATTATCGGTACCAGTGGATGCGTTGATCGAACGCTCATTCCAGTTCGTCCACTACCTTGGGGAGTTCCATCCCAGAAGGAAGCTTGACAATGCTTGCGCCGAACTTGAGGCTTGAGTGAGTAGATATGCTACTTGTCACGCTGATAGCTGTTGCGGTTCGCTCTGCGTTCAGATCAGAAGACCGGGGCTGGTGCATGGGTGTCTCCAGTTTGAGTTCTACGTCCATTTCAAGGTTCGCCCGCATTAGCTCCTGCTCCAATCGTAAGAGGGACGAGTCAAAGGATACAGGATTGTTGATCGCTCCATTGTTTGATTCCCTTTCGTAGACAGAGACCGCTCCGCAACATGACGATCTCTCCACCCGCTTGCTTGGCCCCTGACTCACTATGGTGATAACTTTTGGGATGCCGTTGCGTTTCGTATCTGCCTTTCTTCTCAAAGCATTCGTGAGGCGAAACAGGCTGCCGAACTTGTCCATCTTCCCTTCGTTTGGATGTTCCTGGTCGAATCCAACGAACTCGTTGCTGTAGCTGTCGGGAAATAATGAAACCGGGCACCAACTGCTGTTGAAGTTACAATCCGATTTGTACTTTGTGGGATGCTTAGGGTTGTCTGGTGGGCGGTCCGTGCATCGCAGAGGGCCATCTCCAAGGAAACAGGGTGCACTGTGCCGTTCCATGTTTTCAATTTCAGCAATGCGTCTCTCTTCTGGCTCTCTTGCTGAATGTTGAACACTGCCATTATAGCATGTGATCCGAAAAGAATGGCTTTTTGGCTTTTCTTCAGGAATAGCGAACTGTTGCTCTGGTCGCATCACACTGCTCTCACCAGTGGTGCTCCCATCCGCCAGGCTGGTCCGTCTTCGTATTACTTGACGGCTGTCATTGAGGTGCTTTCGAGAAATCTTGAGAAGATGAGAGGCAAAGACTTTCTGAAGAGCCCATCTTCTTTCGTTCCTATCTTCATCGTCGTTCGTGTTGTCATTGTTGACGGTAATGTATTGCGGGGGCCTTTGAATGGTGGGTGGATGAGAGCTGTTCCTTTTGCGTTTCCTCATTCGGAATTTCATAGTTGAAGGCCTACAGCGTAAAAGTTCGTGTTGTGGGTCGGAGCTATACTTGCACCAAAGATGAAAATGCTAGGATTGTCAGAAAGGCCAAAGCGTTGTCGCCAAGTTTCTTGAAATGGAATTTGAATTTGGCCATTGGAGGACACAGATTTGTCGCCGAATTTAGCTACACTTTCTTGATGTCTGATCGGCAAATTAGTGACTACGAGGGCTCTGCAATCAACGAAAACAGCGGTAAAATTCCTTGTAAACAAAAAGAATATTCGCCACGGCCAACCCATTTTGGCGCTGCTAGCCAACCTACCGTAGTCTAGCCAGAACCGGATGTGGCTGCTCATCATCTCATGAGCATAAAATATCATTTTTGTTGGACCGTCGAATCGACGTGGGGGAGGCTCGGGAGTCAAATGGGACTGAAGAGCAGTCACCTTTCCTATCCAAAGTGCAGGTGGTACCTGGTACCAACCGGTACCGGTACATGTACACCTACTCTGACGCAGCCATGCGAACCTTTCCTAAAGATCTATCCAGGAGATACCGCAGCAGAACGACCAACAACGCTGCCAGGGGGAAAAGAAACGAAAAGAAAGCATGCTACCGGTAGCATGCGAGCTATGTGAAAGGTCTGGCTGCTCCCGGTGCGGAGCCATAGAATTGAATACACTACTTACTCACCTTCGAACAATGTTCTATGCAGGTTGCTGCACCCCGCTAGCCAGCCAGCATTTTCCCTGTGAGCATCAATACGGAGTTAACATAAGGCCGTGGCACTGATTAGTGACAAGCTCAACAGGATTGATCATTCCCAAAAAATGGCACCCAAAAAAGGATTGTCGCTGGCAGAAATCCATTCGTGGCCGCATTGCCAGAGCCGTTGAGCAAAGCTGCTCGGGAGACGAGTAAAACGGAACTTCATGACGTCACTACCACCTTTTTCCTGACTGGATACCGTACTGTACCATACTGTAGTTTATTTATTGTATGCTGTCGTACCAGTAATGAAGTGCCAGTAGTCACGATGTTCGCTCTCTTTTTGTTATACCAATACCGCTACCGCCACAGTACATGTAATTATTGATTTAAAATTTTTTACACGGTTCAAGCGGTCAACCAGTGTTCATGGTTCTCAAGGCGAAGAGGATCCAAAGAGGGAACGCTCAACACCACCCCACCCTCAGCAGCTCTATCAGTACGATTGTACATGTACAAATGTACTCTAGAGTACATGTACATTGCTCCAGTGAATTCATCGCGAATTCATTCTACTTCATTGTTGTCCTGCAATCAATATGAGCGGACCAACACCAGCACCTCCACCAACCTCCTCTGAGATTACCCAGCATGCGGATGCACGTGATGCAGGCGCTCCGAAGCCAATCCTACAGGAAATGCTTTCCAAAAAGAGTGCCTTGCGTGAGACCGGCATCGACAAGACCCACCTTGGGTGTGTCAGGACCACAAAGGATGGCAAAGTATCCTACCAGCAGACGGAGCTGGACCCTGCAGAGCAAGAATCTCTCGCAAAGATCTACGATGACTGTAGTGGTGATCCCGACAAGGTGGCCGCCGCAGTACCACCCGAATACGGCGTGTCCTCGGCTTTGCTAAAGCAGAAACCACCGCCCAACTCAAAAGTATTTGCAGCGCAGTGTGTGGAGGGAGCGTACCACCTCGATGAGGCGTCTGGTGAGACGTCAGACAAGGCATCGCTGGTGTCTAGACTGCCTCAGTCCCATTGATCATTGGAATAACGAAGTCAATACTTGATTGTGAGAAAATAGTAGAAGACGACCTAGCTAGCTAGTATAGTCTTAGAACTGTTCCTTCCCAGCTACCTACTTTTTCGCAGGCTTGATCATTCATTGCTATGACGACACCATGGAGTGACTCTGTCCAGCGAGACATGTCGACTGCTGAAGGAATATTTCACAACCCAGGCGGATCATGACCAAAAAGGCGAAGGAGTTACCCGTCCATGGTGAACACCAAATTGTTTTCATCTTCGACAACGGTTTCATCATCGTCGTCTTCGTCCCCATCGAGCAGATCTCCGTCATTGGTCAAAGCATCAAATGTCTGATCTTCCTTGATGAATACGGGAGCATCGGCGGGTGCCACCGCCCGCTTCATGGGTGTTTCATCCACGGATGCCTGAACCACGACAAACTCTTCTTGTTGGTTATTTTTGCAGTCATTCTTGGGACACGTGTAAACCGCAATGACACCCCAATTCATCCCTCCGTAGTCGGCACTCATGATAGTATCTAGATTAATATTGTTGTTTGGTTGTTCCTCTTGATGTTGTTGTTGTTGGGCGAATTGGTCCACTTCCAGGACATGGAGTAGGGACGGCATGAGTTGGAATTCAAACCGTCTTTGCGTGCCACAGCAGGAACACGGTGGAATCACTATTGGTGGTTGTGGTGGTTGTTTATCCTTTTTGCCCTTTTTATTGTTGTTTTTGTTTGAAACTGCTTGAGGTGGTGGACTAGAGAAGAAAAAGAGAGAAGAAAAGAGAAAATGGGGGAATGGTCAGATCCAACAAAATGAGATGGGTGAATCCATTTTCACAAAATACCTCACTGCTTCATCCTTCAGTCCTTTTTTTTGACACTTACATGGACCACATGGGGATTCCATTGGGAGCATACCGGAGTACCTGCCGCGGCGACCGCTTGATGCGATCGGTAAATGCCAACAAGGCTCGATCGGCAGCTTTGAGTCGTTCGTCCTTTTCGCGGCTCTTGCTTCCACCATTGTTACCGCCCGTGGCTCCTTCTTGTTGAAGGGCCGCCAATATTTCTGGATCCTCTTCTTCGGCCATGTATTTGGCCAGCATTTGCTGGATTTTGGCATCGCTGCCACTGGTAGCCGTGCCAATGAAATCCTCGTCGTCGTCGTCGTCGCCTTGACGGTGCTGTTTCTTGGACGGTGGTTCCAACACAGAGTGAAGCTCAAAACATGGCAAAGCAGTTGATGATGATGCTTCATCTGCACTTGGTTTCTTTTTCTTTTTATGGTTGCTGTTTTTGCTGTTGGTTGTTTTTGGCAGAGTGCTGGATTGCTTGAGTTCCATGGCAGCCACTTGTTGTTCTAGGTCATCGTCATTGTCCTCGTCACTATCCACCGTCCATTCATTGGTACTGTCTTGTGGTGGTTTATTTGTGGTTGTTTGCTGTGT
Source organism: Seminavis robusta (assembly GCA_903772945.1). Classification (NCBI taxonomy): domain Eukaryota; phylum Bacillariophyta; class Bacillariophyceae; order Naviculales; family Naviculaceae; genus Seminavis; species Seminavis robusta. Next base: position 88,456 of record CAICTM010000197.1, read on the forward strand.
TTTATCATCCACACACACCGCCGAAGAATTCAAAGGGATATCTGAATTCGTAGAGTGGAATCTGATTTTTGACAATAGAAAACGCCTCCGCCTCCACACGAAAACTTTTTCTCGGCCGAAAAAAGCTGATTGACACAAGAAGCTCGGTTGCATCCTGATACAGAGTAGCTCTGCTGACGGGTAGGGACATGCAGTTGAACCAGTTGCTCCAAGGGATTGTGGCAAATGGCACAGTAGCCTGACTCCATGTTCTTGTTGGTTCCACCATGTAGGAGACTGTGGGGTCTTCTTGCGAAAACTTGCGCCGAAGCATACAGAATGGGCTGATACAACCGTACGGGGTCTTCATTATTGTCATCCACATCTCGCCGTTGGTCCACATTCTGTTCTTCCTTTCTTTCTTATTTTACTGCTGGCTAGTATTGTTTTTCGTGTTGTCTTATTATATTGACAATACGAAATGAGAGTGGTGGGTCTGTGCAAAGAAGAAAAATGAGACGAGCAAATAATGAGTGGTTGTGGTCCAAGAACAAAAGATGCCGCCAAAGATATCAACTTGGGTGAAGGTTATTATATTATTTTATTTAATAAATCGGCGCCAGTCGTGATTGACTGTCGAGTCGAGTCCACAACACGTCAGTCCTTGCATAAAATCTTTGACTTTCATTGGTTTTGCTTTCGAAAGCAATGACAAGGATCTCTGCTGATGCTGATCTTATTGTCGATGTGATGCACTCTTGTAATGCATGGACTCCAAGAGAGCCTCGCCGGTATGTACCTCGCTCCACCTCATAAATATTATCTCAACACGGAAACAAGTCCACGACGACAATAATGATTCCAACTCTGATCTTTCTCTCCCTCTCCCTTCTTGCAGTTACTGCCTTGTCGGTCCCCAACGAGTAATCGTGACGGGTGCGGGAGGACAGACAGGACAGGCACTGTTTCGAAAAATGCTAGATTTGCCCGATGAATTCATGCCTTTGGGATTGTCCGCACCAAGAAAGCAAAGAAGCTTTGGTTCGTCGGGAGTTCCCGAGGACAATGTGGCCGTGGTGGATGTGTCGGGTTCTTCTTCTGGCAGACCATTCAAGAGGCCATTCAATCCTTTTGTACCGACGAGAACCTCTCGCTGCTTTTTGCATTGCCACATCCGCCAAGCCTGCACCCATTGGACAAGACGAGGATGGAAAACCCATTTTTGGATTCCCCAACGGTGCTCCCGAACAAGTCGATTGGATCGGTCAACAAAATCAGATGATGCGTGTCCTCCCGGAACCGCAATTGTCGTCTGTAGCAGCATGGGTGGAACCGATCCCAGCAATCGTCTCAATGCATTTGGCAGAGAAACGTTGGAAGATGGAAGTCACAAGGGGGGTAAAATTCTCTTGTGGAAACGCAAGGCCGAAGTCTACCTCATGGACAAATGCAAAAATAATGGCGACTACAGCTACACGATTGTTCATCCCGGTGGATTGGTCAATGAACCAGGTGGTGAACGGGAAATCGTTGTGGGGTGGATGAGAACAAACTGGACCGAATCGAGATCGATCCCCGTGACGATGTTGCTTCTGTGATGCTCAATGCGGTACGATACCGGAAAGGAGCCTTTAAGAATCGGTCCTTTGATATTCGAGCCAAGCCGTAGGGGAGGAACAGCCACGGTTGACTATGAGAATCTCTTGGAAGGCATCAAGGGACGAAATTCTGACTACAGTCTTGGAAAGACCATGTAAACCAACAAGCAAGCAATCATAGAACACAAGCAATCCACTGGATTTCGATTCTCGGACATCGGAGCTGTGGCATCGTATCATGCGGCTGAGTGAGATTTAAACTTGATTGTCCATGTACATAAACAATAAAGGTGCAACCATAGCACACATTGACAGTGCACGATGGGGCAGGCTCTCGAACTGTAACCAGGTCCATTTGGACGGCCCTCTGCCGTATTCCCACCCTGGCCCACTCCCAGCGCCACTTTGGTGTGGGACCAGGGCCACACACTGGAGTAGTTATCTCTACCGTAGCTGTACGATGCCCATCCTGCCCACAATCTAGGACGAACCGTCCAGCTCCAAGACCAGGACTCCCACACCAACCCGAGCCACTAGAATAAGTACCGTCAGTTTTAACACACTCCGAAATGAATCTGCAATCGCCTATTTCCCATACTCTACCGTTACTGTATTCCGTTTGCCTTCCCCGATTTCGAGGGCTGCGTTCATTCCGAATCTCTTGGTCAAAACTTCATCGTTTCGCTCACGTACCACGCACCAGATGGCGTGAGACAGAAGTCTACAGTCAGCCTGCACGCTTCAAATCTTCTTTAAGCGTAACAATCCAACCCAAGGCAGGTTTACCGGTATCCCGGTCTTAGCAGATAGCTCGAACTGTCCCGACGAGGATGGAACACGACTCCTCCGTTTTGGAATCTCCGGCGGCGGGTATCGTGGAAACCCAAGGCGAAAACATCAAAACACAAATCAAATTCGAAGACCCTTGTGTCCTCCCTCTCTCGTCTCACAAAACGTAAACTTGCAAGTTGCAAACACACCTCACCTCTTCCTTCCCTGTTCTGCCTCGTTTCGTTTCATTTCATTTCATTTCTTTATTTCATTTCATCATGCAAACAACCAAAACCGCCAAGAAGAGTCCCGGTACGTCAAGAAGAAGACCCCAACAAGCACAAGGCCAGAAGTGGCAAGGGTGGTGGAGCTCACATGACGATCCTCAACACGGTGGCAGCCATCAACGTGACCAAGGGCGAAGATACGGTGGAACGTGCCCGCTTGTCGTTTCTTACGAATATTGATGGCAAGTCGACCATTGCCAATGCCCTGACCAAGCTCAAGAGTTTGGGGTGGATGACGGTCAGTGGGAAAGAAGTGACCATTACCAAGCTCGGCATGGAGAATGCCGACCAAGACGCCCTCGCAGCAGCTGCTGCCGCAATCCCCAAGACAAACGCGGATCACTGGGAAAAGGTCAAGGAAAAGAACAAGTTGAATCCAAAGCAGACTGAACTGGTTGAATTGTTGCAGGACGGCAAGACTCATGACAAGAAGCAGGTCATCATGGAGGTGTATGAGAAATCCAACTCGACCTCTGCCAATGCGCTGACTTTTTTGAAGAAGTTGAAGATTATTGAGGTTGCCAAGGGCAAGATACGCCTCCACGATGAAATGTTTCCTGTGGAACCTCGGCCTGAGGACTAAAAAGCGAGGTTTCCTGTACCGGTACGAGACTATTTTTTCAGCATCCTATTCCATGATTATAGCCAGCAGTCGAGTCCAAAAACGAAATCTCTCCATGCTTCTCTAGGTAGATCTTCTGTATTTCTAGTATGTTGTTGTGATTTGATATCTCAGCCTGAAATTGCGCTGATTTTGAGGGCTCTTTCTAGTAAATTTTTCATCCATTTCCCAGTTCAATCAGAATTTAAAACATTGCGGAGTAACTGACCAAAAACACTGGATATCAACCACACAAATACAGGATCTTCTTCTTCTTATCATCTCACTAGCTAACTAGCTCGCCTTTTGTTGAGTATGTTGCTGCTGAATCGCTTGCACGGCTTGAGCCGTCATACGCTGCATATCGGTCTGCATGCCGGCAATCTTTCGTCCCTTTTCATCGAGCTGTTTTTCCATGGCGCTCATTTTGGCCTTGAGTTTGTCTTGCTCCTTGGAAATAAATTCCAATCGCTTGGATACAGTCTCCTTGGCATCGTCCAATTCTTGACGCACTAGAGCGGGTCCCACGCGCTTGTAGACAACGTCGTCCTTGAGCAAATTCAATTCCGTCTGCACCATTTCGTTCTCCGTTTGTTGACCCATGACCACTTGAAGGTCGCCTCGTAACCCATGGAGCTGCTCTTGGAGTTCACGAAACTTGGCGATTTCTGCGTCCACGGCCGATGCCAGAGTGTTGCCTGGATTGTTGGGGTCACTTGCTGATGTTGCCATTGTCGAACAAATCCAGTGTTAGAAGTGAGGGTCCACGAGATTTGACTGGATTTGAACGGGTTGTGGTCGAGAGCGACGGATGGAGACTGAGGAAGCGATAAAATAAAAATATTGTTTGGAAGCCAGATCTCAGATCTACAGGCTTAATCTTTGGATCTTTCCTCTTCGCCCAAGTGACACACTTCCGTTGCATCACAGAACAACATCAGCTTCCCTCGAAGGCAGATCCCAATAAAGCACCAGAAGAGAACGAAACAGAGAGAGGAACAAAGGACGACGATCGACACCATGGTGATTCGTTCATTGTTGATATCAGCTCTGTTGTTGGCTTGCAAGGCGCCATGGCGAACGGCAGCATGGGATCCCACTTGGGAATCTCTGGATTCTAGGCCACTTCCCGCTTGGTACGATGAAGCCAAGTTTGGTATCTTTATTCACTGGGGAGTCTTCTCGGTCCCGGCTTTTGATACAGCAGAATGGTGCGTATGCTTGTACATCATTCATCCAAGCAAGCAATGCATCAATGATTTACTCCTTCTTCTTACCATGTCCTCTTTTTCTGTCTCGCTAATCTTCCTCGTCTTCATGCATTCCCCGTAAAAATACACGCCCTTGGGTTATATTGGGTATATTGCATCATTTTTTTGGTAAAAGGTTCTGGTGGGTTTGGAAGGGCGGATACGATGGACCTGTCAAGCCCAGCTTTCAAAAGTTTGTGGAAGAAAGTGAAGTCAAAAACTTTGCCTATCAGGATTATGCCCATCGCTTCACGGCACAGCTCTGGAATCCAGATGAATGGGCCAAAATCTTCAAACGCGCAGGGGCACAGTACGTGGTACTCACCAGCAAACATCATGAAGGATTCTGCAATTGGGATTCGCGCAATCTACATCATACTTGGAATTGGAATGCCATGGATGTGGTAAGTAAAAAGTGTTGCTTCTTGTTTGGTGCTGCTCTCTTGCAGCGGATTGTTCTCTCGTATGTTGGAGGAGCTTTTTATTGAGTCCTCATACTCTTTTGGTGTCGGACACTTTTATGTTTTTGTTAAATAGGGACCACGACGAGATCTTGTCGGAGATCTGGCCAAGGCCGTCAAGAACACCACCAGTGCGCACACCAACCAAAAGCTGCATTTTGGACTCTATCATTCCTTGTTTGAATGGTTCAATCCATTGTATATCGAAGACATGAAAAACAACTTTACCACCCATAACTTTGCAAAGCACAAGCTTTTGTACTTTGCCTGACCATTTGGCACCTGGCCTGTATCTCTCTCT
>CAICTM010000198.1:0-93322 GCA_903772945.1 Seminavis robusta
GTGGTGTCTGATTTGTCAGGTTCTTTGGCTGACTTCCAGTGTGTCCTGTGTCATTGAGCCTGGGGTATCCTCTGTTTTGGTGGATTCTTGAGAATTCCTGTCTTGGGTGCCTGTCTTGTAGGTTCCTTTGGTTGCGGTGGGATTTGGGATTCCTTGTCATTAATCTTCTTCCAGGCATTAAACACCACTGATGGGCTGGTGGCATGAGGGATTGGGTGAAGTAATCATCAATTTTGTCTTGCCTTTCTTCTGGTTTGTTCTTGTGTCTGAGAAGTAGGATCAAGTGTCATTTGAGCATTGACCATACTTTCACTTGGATTTGTTGGGTTATTTGCAATCTTCAATGTGGGACTAAAGAGGGTGGGTTTAGTAGCAGCCAGCCTGAGAAGTCTATGATCATGGCCTTGGGGGTCCTAGTGGTGTAAAGGGGAAGGTCTGATCCTTCAACTTGGACATTGACTAGCGCAAGAAGAAATTTGTAGACAGTGCCAAAGGATTGGTTCTGATTGTCTTCAGCAGCTGCAGTGGATACTTCAGGGGATTGGGCTTCATAGCACAGGGCATTCCTATGTAACCTCTTGGCCACAGGGAGCAGTTCTTGCTTTGATAGTGGGGCTTTGGCTAAAGATAGTTCTGCCTTGCTCAGTTTGAAGATGGAGTACGAGGTGATCTGGAAGACTTTGTCTAGTGGGATGGACTTGTCATATTCAGATAGGCATCATTGGAGAACTCTTCTAATTCAAAGGTTTTGGTAAAGAGTGTTCTGCCTTTCTTGGGGTCTCTAGTTGGGTTGTTCCTGTGGGAGGCCTACTACCTCTCTTGGAGGATGTGGGGTAGATGACATCTTGGAGTTCAGAGGAGTTTGGAGTTAACTGGAACTATGGGTTGTGAAGACATTGAGAGTCAAGTATCAGCAGCTTGGACGCCTACAGGGGCCTGAATCTTGGACACCAACAGGGGCTGAACCTTGAACACCAACAGGGGCCTGATTGCTGTGCACACCAAGTAGATCAAGGTGTACACTTGGTCAATGACTTGAAGGGGCTTGGAGGTTGGTCTCAAAGATAAGGGCAAGAGACTTAGGGAATGTTCCAGAGATATAAGGGGATGAAGACTTAGGGGAAGTTTCCGGAGATATAAGGGACAGAAGACTTAGGGGAAGTGTTTCAAGATATAAGGGACGGGAGATTTAGAAGGGATGGTTCGAAGATTTAGAGGAGGTGCTTTGGAGATATAAGGGACGGAAGACTTAGGGGAATGTTTCGAAGATATAAGGGACAGGAGATTAGAGGGGGTGTTTCGAAGATTTAGGAGGTTGGCTGTGGTTGGATTGTTGGTTCGAGATTGATGCTTGCCCGATTGTGGTAGGATTGCAATGAGGGAGAGCTCCAATTTCTGGATGATGCAATACAACAGTCGAGTCGATGGCTTGATCGGTTCAATTGGCCGTGGAGGTACGTGTTGTGAGATTTAGAGGGAATGTTTCGAAGACTTAAGAGGTTGGCTGGTAGTTGAGTTGTTGTTCGAGAGTTTGATGCTTGCCCGATTGTGGTAGATTGCAATGAGGGAGAGCTCCAAGTGCTTGACGATGCAATTCAACAGCCGGTTGGTGGTCTCGGTCGGTTGGTGGTCTCGTTCTTGTGTTGCCTTTCGAGAAACTCGTTGTTGCTGTGAGATCCAGTTCCTGACCCGTTACTATAGTAATAAGCAGGGGTTGGGGACTGATTCTCGTAGCGACAAGTGGTGTCTTGATGGGGGTTGGTTGATCGGATGGTGTTGGTGGTGGGTGTGATTGCGATTTTCGAAGATTGGTCGTGTGTAGAAACTGTACCAGGTTCTACGTGAAATGACTGGTATCTTCTGTTGCAGCAATCACTTGATCGTTCGGCCGTTCGGCCCCATAGAGGACTTTCTGCTGTTGCTGAGAGGCTCCAATGGGACCGGCAGTGTTAATAAGCTTGTTTGTTCTTGTCTGTTTGGTGTTTTCTAGCTACTGAGATGTGTATCGTTCGGCCGTTGGCCATGGTCGATCCTTTTCGTTGGATCTGTTTTATGAGGTTTGGTTGGTTGTGATTAGTTTTACGTAGGTTTCTACACGATTTGAGTACTGGGTCATAATAAAAGTCTTTTCGATAAAGCCAACGCTGGTATTTCCCTCATCATCAGCCGTGCCCTATACGGACTCAAGTCTTCTGGATTACGATGGCATGAACGATTTGCAGATGTTCCTTCGTTCGATGGGATTCTTTCCTTCAAAAGCCGAATCAGACATCTGGATGCGAGACAAAGGGAGCTACTACGAATACATCGCTGTGTACGTAGACGACCTCTTATTGTCAGCAAAGATGCATCCAAGATCATCGCGACAATTGGAAGGGGAGCACAAGTTCAAACTAAAGGGAACCGGTGCCATCAGCTTCCACCTAGGATGTGATTTCTTCCGTGATGAGAACGAGTACTGAGTTACGCACCAATATAATATTGAGAAGGTACTCAGCAACTACCAACGGATCTTCGGACACATGCAAACAAGCTCATCTCCACTCATCAAAGAGACCACCAGAGACTGAACAACAGAGCTACTCGATATGGACACACAAAAGATATTCAATCCCTCATCGGTAGTCTTACAATGGGCAATCCAAATTGGAAGGTTCGAATCGCCACACGGCACCATGACGGATGTTACCAGATCTCGGGCAGCGCCACAGAATGGGTCATACGAGTCAAGAATCTGCGGATACCTTCAAGAGACGCATATACCATCCGAAAGGAGACCGGATTACCAGCGATTCTAAGTAAGGAAGGAATGGATACTCATGCTACCATGGTGCCAAAGAAAGTTCAGCCGCACAACGCACCGGTACCTCGAGGAAACGGGTCATTCTCACCACATATGTGGATGCGAACCTCTACCACGATCTCATCAGTGGACGGTCAGTTCCGGAGTTCTGCACCTAGCGAACAAATCCCATCGCTGGTTCAGCAAGCTACAATCAACAGTCGAGACCGCAAGGTTCGGACCTTGAATGATGCTTCGTAAGGTCAGATCGATCGTGCTCAGTGGCGCGCGGTTAACGGGCTTACAAACATATCTCATGATCTTGCTCTACACACGACGTCAAACATAGGCTCTCGCCTGCTCCGCCAAGTATCCACCGACTGGCAGTCCTGAGGATTGACCCGCTCACCTCGACTTGCTCCCAAGTCCAGACTGTGTGCGTGTTAAGTATGCATGCCACTCTAGTCGCCTCGTAGACCAGAGTCGATGGGCGACTTTTTTGCGATCAACGTGCACGAAACTCACGGATACCACTGCACGTCATCCTACTGCATTCTGGACTCTCGTAGCCAGGTACGTTATGATGGGGGTGACGCAGGTCTCCGACATACTCTAGAAGGCGTGCAGTGAATGACCCGTTTGCCTCGGGGTACCGGTGCTTTGTGCGGCTGTACTTCTTTTGCACCATGGTAGCATGATTATTCCCATTCTTACTCTTTCTTTGGAATCGCTGATTAATCCGTTTCCTCCTTTCGGATTCGTATGATGCCGTGTCGCTTCTTGGAAAGGTACCCGCAGATTATCTTGACTCGTTCTAAGTGACCCATTCTTGGTGCTGCCCGACATCTGTACATCGTCATGGTAGCCGTAGCGATATCGAACCTTCCAAATTGGATTGCCCACTGTTAGACTACCGATGGGTGACTGTTATATCTTTTTTGTGTCCATATCGGGTAGCTCTGTTGTGTCATGCTCTGGATGGTCTCCTTTGATGAGTGGAGATGAGGCTTGTTTGGGCATATGTCCGAAGAGTTCGTTGGTAGTTGCTGAGTACCTTCTCAATATATTTGCGAGGTGCGTAACTAGTACTCCGTTCTCATCACGGAAGAATCACATCCTAGGTGGAAGCTGATGGCCCGGTTCCCTTCAGTTTGAACTTGTGCTCCCCCTTCCAATGTCGCGATGATCTGGATGCTCTTTGCTGACAATAAGGAGGTCGTCAACGTACACAGCGATGTATTCGAGTAGCTCCCTTTGTCTCGCATCCAAGATGTCTGATTCGGCTTTTGAAGGAAAGAATCCCATCGAACAGAGAACATCTGCAAATCGTTCATGCCATCGTAATCCAGAAGACTTGAGTCCGTATAGGCACGGCTGATGATGAGGGATAATTCCAGCGTTGGCTTTATCGAAAAGACTTTTATTATGACCCAGTACTCAATCGTGTAGAAACCTACGTAAAATAATCACAACCAACCAAACCTCATAAAACAGATCCAACGAAAAGGATCGACCATGGCAACGGCCGAACCGATACACTATCATCAGTAGCTAGAAAACACCAAACAGACAAGAACAACAAGCTTATTAAACACTGCCGGTCCCATTGGAGCCTCTCAGCAACAGCAGAAAGTCCTCTATGGGGCCGAACGGCCGAACGATCAAGTGATTGCTGCAACAGAAGATACCAGTCATTTCACGTAGAACCTGGTACAGTTTCTACACACGACCAATCTTCGAAAATCGCAATCACACCCACCACCAACACCATCCGATCAACCAACCCCCATCAAGACACCACTTGTCGCTACGAGAATCAGTCCCCAACCCCTGCTTATACTATAGTAACGGGTCAGGAACTGGATCTCACAGCAAACGAGTTTCTCGAAAGGCAACACAAGAACGAGACCACCAACGACCGAGACCACCAACCGGCTGTTGAATTGCATCGTCAAGCACTTGGAGCTCTCCTCATTGCAATCCTACCACAATCGGGCAAGCATCAAACTCTCGGAACAACAACTCAACTACCAGCCAACCTCTTAAGTCTTCGAAACATTCCCTCTAAATCTCACAACACGTACCTCCACGGCCAATTGAACCGATCAAGCCATCGACTCGACTGTTGTATTGCATCATCCAGAAATTGGAGCTCTCCCTCATTGCAATCCTACCACAATCGGGCAAGCATCAAACTCTCGAACCAACAATCCAACCCACAGCCAACCTCCTAAATCTCGAAACACCCCCTCTAAATCTCCTGTCCCTTATATCTTCGAAACATTTCCCCTAAGTCTTCCGTCCCTTATATCTCCAAAGCACCTCCTCTAAATCTTCGAACCATCCCTTCTAAATCTCCCGTCCCTTATATCTTTGAAACACTTCCCTAAGTCTTCTGTCCCTTATATCTCCGAAGACTTCCCCTAAGTCTTATCCCCTTATATCTCTGGAACATTCCCTAAGTCTCTTGCCCTTATCTTGAGACCAACCTCCAAGCCCCTTCAAGTCATTGATCCAAGTGTACCACCTTGATCTACCTTGGTGTGCAGCAGCAATCAGGCCCCTGTGTTGTTCAAGGTTCAGGCCCCTGTTGTGTCCAAGATTCAGGCCCCTGTAGGGTCCAGGCTGCTGATACTTGATCATCTCAATGTCTTCACAACCCATAGTTCCAGTTAACTCAAGATCCTCTGAACTCCAAGATGTCATCTACCCAACATCCTCCAAGAGAGGTAGTAGAGGACCTCCCACAGGAACAACCCCAACTAGAGACCCCAAGAAAGGCAGAACACTCTTTACCAACACCTTTGAATTAGAAGAGTTCTCCAATGATGCCCTATCTGAATATGACAAGTCCATCCCACTAGACAAAGTCTTCCAGATCACCTCGTACTCCATCTTCAAACTGAGCAAGGCAGAACTATCTTTAGCCAAAGCCCCACTATCAAAGCAAGAACTGCTCCTGTGGCCAAGAGGTTACATAGGAATGCCCTGTGCTATGAAGCCCAATCCCCTGAAGTATCCACTGCAGCTGCTGAAGACAATCAGAACCAATCCTTTGCACTGTCTACAAATTCTTCTTGCCTAGTCAATGTCCAAGTTGAAGGATCAGACCTTCCCCTTTACACCACTAGGACCCCCAAGGCCATGATCATAGACTTCCTCAGGCTGGTGCTACTAAACCCACCCTTTTAGTACCACATTGAAGATTGCAAATAACCCACAATCCAAGTGAAAGTATGGTTCAATGCTCAAATGACACTTGGATCCTACTTCTCAGCACCAAGAACAAACCAGAAGAAAGGCAAGACAACATTGATTGATTACTTCACCCCAATCCCTCATGCCGACCACCAGCCCATCAGTGTGTTTAATGCTGGAAGAAGATTAATGACAAGGAATCCCAAATCCCACCGCAACCAAAGGAACCTACAAGACAGGCACCCAAGACAGGAATTCTCAAGAATCCACCAAAACAGATGGATACCTCCAGGCTCAATGACACAGGACACACTGGCAAGTCAGCCAAAGAACCTGACAAATCAGACACCACGCCCAAGGAAAATCTACCACCACCGCCAACCAAATCACTCCTGCCGACAAACAAAAGGCCAGAAAGGAAACCAGGAAAGAAGGCACTATTAACATTGAAGACATTCCTGATGATGATGGATCTTATGGATGACTCTGAGAGATGGCATTGACAGTGACGATGATGATGGGTGAATCCTGATAACATGAGGAAGAGGAAGGCAGCAAACCATTGTATTGCTAAGTAATACTGCAGCTTATTGGGGGAGTAATTTGGTTTTAGTTAAGCTGAAAAGCAAAAGTGAGGATTTCTGGTGGTGCATGCAATTCTTGTGATTGAATTGAATAAGGACCCCCGACACTTTAGACCTAAAAATCCCTGGTTCTTGCATGATGAATTTGCAGCGAACCGGACTAGATGATTAATAGACGAGTCAATAGTAAAGAGGTGTCAGGTATGTTTCCTCCAACACACTCCTGCACGGTGCCCTAAAGTGGCTACGTGGAACGAATAAAATAAATTAGAATCAAACAAGGGGTGGATCCCCATGATGAAAGCCCTGTGCTATGGAAGAGCTTGCCCTGAAGGGGCTTCGTGAAAAAATCTCCACGAATCTCCAAGAGTTGGGCAGTACACCACTCTGAGGTTGCTTTCCAATCTGATCGTGAATGAAAAATAAACGAATGTTGATGGCCCGAGTCTTCTTTCCTGAACTGCTTTGCCATTCTCTGCAAGAATGATCGTGCTTTTGTTGTCCTGCATGAGGATGTTGTCCTTCACAACTATCCCTGCTCTTCAAGGAACAACTTTGCCCACACAGGGCGACATGACATCGTCAGCTCCAATCAGTTCCGGCTTCCGTGCTGCTCCTCGAATCAATTTCTGTTTCGCAGCACACAGACAGCACCGCCCATTCCAAAGGACATGACTCCCTGTATGGGAACGGTATCAGGATGTACTGCAAATGATCATCCACCACCAAGTGATGATGCGTTTGTCATCAATGTGTAGGATAACTTGTCCTCCGCGTCTGATCCAAAAACTTGAGGCTGACCAACTTGTCCCAATAATCAGATGTTGGGCTTCTGACCGAGTGCATAAAACAGTAGTGAGAGTCTGCACATCTGGTCGAGCAGCGCTTGCACAGGAACAACAGTTTGGCTGCAAAGGTATGATAAGGTTTCCCCCCTGTTTCTGTCATTCAGGATGGTGCCATCACAGAGCTGAATAGGTCAGCAGGAGCTGCATGGTACCTTTCTTCATTGCCCCAAAGTCCATTGGAAACTCTGAGACCATCTTCTTGATGTAATCTATCATATCGATGATCACACTTTCCTGGGTCTGAGAAATCCACTGTCATCCCCAAGAAGTCATGCTTGGACCACGGGTGCCTTCACGTCCATAGGTCGTACTTGTATTGAACCCGGATTGTACTCCAGTTTCATCCGGTGGCTCGACATCAGGTCGTCCATATGGAAGCGTATCGTCTGCTGATATCCTTCAGATCATCCTGTTGGCAACAAACGGATCATACTTTATTTACAGAATCCGAATTTTCCCTCAGGTCGCTCCTGTAAGAGCTTGTACCAGATGAATCTGCCAAAACCATTCCGTTAGATGGCTCTTTCCACAAACACATAGAGGATGGTCTCCTTCTTGTTGTAGGAAGAGCGATATGTGTAGGATCAATTTCGCAAGTAAAGTCTGCAAGGGTTCTTAATGATTCATTGAGGACTGTCTTCACCTTTGTTTTGACTTTTTGGATTGGGTTGGATGAAGTTGGGAATAGAAGACATATCCTACTTGGATGCATGCGGATCTTCGGACACATGCCCAAACAAGCCTCATCTCCACTCATCAAAGGAGACCATCCAGAGACTGACACAACAGAGCTCCTCGATATGGACACACAAAAGATATATCAATCCCTCATCGGTAGTCTACAATGGGCAATCCAAATTGGAAGGTTCGATATCGCCACGGCCACCATGACGATGTCCAGATCTCGGGCAGCACCAAGAATGGGTCACTTAGAACGAGTCAAGAGAATCTGCGGGTACCTTTCCAAGATGCGACACGGCATCATACGCATCCGAAAGGAGGAGCCGGATTACCCAGCGATTCCTAAGAAAGAGTACGAATGGGAGTACTCATGCTACCATGGTGCCAAAGAAGTTCAACCGCACAACGCACCGGTACCTCGAGGCAAACGGGTCATTCTCACCTCATATGTGGATGCGAACCTCTACCACGATCTCATCAGTGGACGGTTAGTTACCGGAGTTCTGCACCTAGCGAACAAAAATCCCATCGACTGGTTCGGCAAGCTACAGTCAACAGTCGAGACCGCAACGTTCGGATCTGAATATGTTGTAGCCCGTACCGCCACTGAGCAGATCATTGACCTACGAAGCACATTCAGGTCCCTAGGAGTACTGGTCGACACGCCGACCATGATGTTCGGAGACAACGAGACGGTAGTCAACACCGCCTCAATGCCACACTCAAAGATTCTCAAAAGACACAATGCGCTTTCCTACCACCGTACTAGGGAAGCTGTTGCTGCAAGTATCTTGAGATTTCATCATATCCCTGATGGATCTACTAACCCTGCAGATATCCTCAGCAAACACTGGGACTATACATCGGTATGGCCTATGCTGAATGCACTACTGTTTTGGTCAGGAGATACCAAGGATTGCGGTAAGAAACACTCAGAGTCGACAGTCGCCACTGAGGGGAGTGAAAGCGTTACAGTTCCTCCCACGACTCAGAGTATCCGTGAGTAGATTGAGTCATGCTTTATGAGTCAACACGATGGAACAGAGAACGCTGGCAAGAACACGTTCTCAACGAAACCAAAGGACACGGTAAATTGGAGTATTCGACAGGAGTAAAGCATCCTGCCAACGAACCGTTTCCCGCAGATACCACGTTGACTTCCGTATGAATCAAGATCAACTACCACGATGCATTGATCTAACACGCCACAAACTAGCTTTACTGATCGCATCAATCAAAGCTCACAACATAGATTATGAATTACTAAGAAGCGAACTTTGCATTTACTTTGCACTCGTCTTGAATAGTTGCAGCTGATCTCGTTGGGTGGTAGCTACCTCTACAAGATCCCTCTATTCAAGTAGTATTTCCTCACGTTAGCACCCCACATGATGATGCACCGCATCAGCTCCTCAATGCCTCTCGAACAAGATTACCCTTAAGGCAACGACGCCCGTCCAAGACCACATTTGGCAAGATCGACAGCGGAACCATGAATCACTAAAGCCAGCGACCTAGCCAAGATCAGCCATTGAACTGCCGATCGCAAGAAGGTTGTCTCTCTCTCAGCTCACAATTCTTCATTCAGCCGACGCTGAAGGCAAGAACCTAGATTAGATTAACCCACCTCTCCCTCCCTGGTTGCACGACTCAAGGCTGTCCCGTGGAACATCACATTCCCGGGACTCCCTTTTGCCGTGTGGGATCCATCCGGGACTCCCCAGTCCCGAATGGTACCCCGGGGACTGGAGACGGTCGGCTCAGTAAATGGCCGAGTCTCTCCACTCACCTAATCCTCTACTAGTCGTGTCTAGCTGCTCTGGGCAAGCGCAGCTTGTCTGCGCTCGGGCGCTTGGAACTCTTGTTCTGGTTCCTGTAGCTGTTGTCTCTTCCTTGATGGCTTCTTCCTGAGCAATTGAATCCCCTACCCCCCCTTGAAGGGTATCTTCCTCCACCACGACCACCTCTTCCTTGGAATCTCATGGTCTTGTTCTTGGTGTGGTAATGGCTGCACTCTTGTGCTTGCTTGTTCCTTGGAACTTGCTTGTTCTCGTGGAACTGTTGTGTGGATACTCCTGCAGGAAGGATCTCACACTGAATAGCACTGTGTCGTGTCTATCTGCTTCTGAAAAGCTTGCTTGTTGGCTGGATAGCCTTCTTTTGGTCACTCTTGGTGTACTGGCTGAATAGCCTCTGTCGTTGACAGCTCACGTAAAATGTGGTGATCTTGTGTCCTGCCTCTGTAGGACGTTCTTGAGGCTCAGGGTAGTAGCAAACTCCTCTGTAGCCTTTCGTATGCCTCTGTGCTTTTGCAGATGGCTTGGGTATGCTGTGTGAGTATTTCAGTGCGAAACAGGCAAACGTGGGAGTTTCAGAGCTCCGTGTGGTTTACCGGGATTTTGTGTTTCTCTTCACAGTACCACTGTATCACTCGAATCAACCTATCTCACTCAATTCTTGGAGTTAGAAGCTTGCACTGATTCTCAGAGATGCGGCTAGATGTCCTCTATCGATTGATGTATGGGTCCTCTTGCTTGCAACGCCCTGGTCGTCGCACAATGGCTTCTGCTCGTTGTGATGAGATGGATCGAAATCTCGAAATCTCACGCGATGACGTAATCGGCTTCAACTCGTTGAATAAGAGCGAGATTTCCTTGCTTCCAGCACGTAACTGGTGTGTCTTCTTGTTCTCTTCAACGAGTTATGCTTGGATCGCTGTAGTTCCGGCCGAAACTGACAGTTGATCTTCCGTACGATTGAAGATGGGAATCTTCCCGCGCACGCGCCTCTTTCGTGTTAGAGGCCTTTCGATGCTTTTATAGTGTAGCTAGAGGCTGATTCTGCGCACCTCTACTCTGTTGCAGTAGTTAACTCACTTGATACCTCTTGGTATTGTATACTCCAGGTCAACTTGATGATATCAATCTCGAGGTGTTGACTGTCGAACTCGAGATGAGACTTTTGCTTTTCAGTGTTGTTTGCTAGTAATACTGTAGCTTATTGAGGGGTAATTTGGTTTTGGTTTAAGCTGAAAAGCAAAATGAGGATTTTCTGGTGGTGCATAGCAATTCTTGTGATTGAATTGGATTATAAGGACCCCCGTAACACTTTAGACCTAAAACTCCCTCGGTTCCTTGCATCATGAATTGCATGCGAACCGACTAGATGTTTAATACACGAGTCAATAGTAAAGAGGTGTCAGGTATTTTCCTCCAACACACTCCTGCACGGTGCCCTAAGTGGCTACCGTGGAACGAATAAATAATTAGGAAATCAAAACAAGGGGTGGATGCCCCATGATGAAAGCCCTGTGCTCGTGGAAGAGCTTGCCCTGAAGGGGCTTCGTGAAAAAATTCCACGCATCTCCAAAGTTGGGCATATACAACTCTAAGGTTGCCTTTTCCAATCTGGTCGTGAATAAAAGAACGAATGTTGATGCCGAGTTCTTTTGCCCGAACTGCCTTTGCCATTCTCTGCAAGAATGATCGTGCTTTTGTTGTCCTGCATGAGGATGTTGTCCTTCACAACGATCCCTGCTCTTCAAGGAACAACTTTGCCCACAACATGGCGACATGACATCGTCACTCCAATCAATTCCGCTTCCGTGCTGCTCCTCGAATTCAAATTTCTGTTTCGCAGACACAGACAGCACCGCGCCACTCCAAAGGACATGACTCCTCTGTATGGGAACGGTAATCAGAATGGACTGCAAATGATGCATCCACCCACAAAGTGATGATGCGTATGTCATCATGTGTAGGATCAACTTGTCCTGCGCCGTCTGATCCAAAAACTTGAGGCCTTGGACCAACTTGTCCCAATCATCAGAGTGGGCTTCTGACACGATTGCATAAACAGTAGTGAGAGTCTGCACATCTGTTCGAGCACGCTTGCACAGGAACAACAGCTTGGCTGCAAAGTATGATAAGTTCCCTGTTTTTGTCATTCAGGGTGGTTACATCACCAGAGCTGAAAAGGTCAGCAGGAGCTGCATTGGTACCTTTTTCAATTGCCCCAAGTCCACTGGAAACTCTGAGACCATTTTCTTGACATAATCTATCATGTCAATCACAACCTTTCCTGGGTCGGAAAAGTCCACCGTCATCCCCAAGTAGTTCATGCTTGGGCACGGGTTGCCTCACGTCCATAGGTTCCATACCTAACGTTGAACCGAAATTGGATACTCCACATGATGATGCACCACATCAGCTCCTCAATGCTTCTCGAACAAGATTACCCTTAAGGCAACGACGCCCGTTCCAAGACCACATTTGGCAAGATCGACGGCGGAACCATGAACACTAAAGCCAGCGACCTAGCCAAGACCAGCCATTGAACTGCCGATCGCAAGAAGGTTGTCTCTCTCTCAGCTCACAATTCTTCATTCAGCCGATGCTGAAAGCAAGAACCTAGATTAGATTAACCCACTCTCCCTCCCTGGTTGCACGACTAAGGCTGTCCCTGGAACATCACATTCCCGGGACTCCCTTTTGCGTGTGGGATTCATCCGCGACTCCCAGTCCCGAATGGTACCCGGGGACTGGAGACGGTCGGCTCAGTAAATGGTGAGTCTCTCCACTCACCTAATCTCTCTACTAGTCGTGTCTAGCTGCTCTGGCGAGGCAGCTTGTCTGCGCTCGAATGATCCAGTCGTGACTACTGCAAACAAGACAAGGATGGAGCCAAGGAAATCTCCTACTTGGAAACGGAACTAGCACACTTGAATCCACGTCATCCTCCCAAGAATGCATCCAACGAGAATGCAATCAAGAAATCAATTCAAAATCTGCAGAGGCGATGCTTTCCACTGCCCTCAGAGCTAAGGAGCAAGTTGGTGGAAAGAATGCCACGATTCATACCACCGCCCTTGCGTGCTACGCCAGCACAACTGGTGTTTAGTCGTGATGCAATCCACAACATGCGCTTCGAAACGAACTCACAATATATCAAAGAGCGTCAACAACGACTTATCCAACAAAATGATGATAGAGAGAAGCGAGTGTATCCCTCATCAATACAACGTCAACGATACTATGATGATTCAACAGTACACACCGCAAGTACGGTCAGCCAAAGTACAAGGTCCTTACATATCGACCGAGTCAATGACAATGGCACCGTACGGCTCCGACACGCCACTGCAAACGATAACTTTTAGGAGCGAGAGCTCTGGATCCCGTCAGAGATAGCTCCAACAGCTATGCTGGCCTACAGCTCCAGCACCGCAGCTGGCTTATCTCCAGCAAAGCAGCAAGAAAGGATCGTCCTTTCTACATAGTTAAGAAAATAGTACGAAAGATTGAGACCGATCCTGATTAGCTTGTAGCCCCATTGATACCGCAGCAGTTGATACCTTCCTGTTGAGGCCGGGCAAAAGCAGTAGGAGGTAGCAGATAGTACTGTTCCCAGACTGCCACTGCACGATTGAATAACGAAGGCTCCCAGCTCCTGAGGAGAGCTGGCCCAAAGGGCCCAGCAGAGAGCTCTGCTGGCCCTCCTGTCTGACTGACAGGACCAAGTCCTTGGTTGGTGCCTCTGGAGGTGTTGAATACTCCTGAGGCACGAAAAGGCTCCCTGAACTGCCTGACTACCGCTGTCCCTGAGGAAGGGTTTCAGCGAGACCCAGTCCACTACTTCGGTATTGGAACTGAGTACTTCTAGAAACTTGTTGGATTAACAGTCGCATAGAATTCAGGCAGTTTTTAAGGGAAGGAGAGTCTCCAGGCTGACAAGGAGCTCTCCGCATTACAACAATCAGTGCTACACTACAGTTACAGTTGGTTTCATTGGAATTTGAAGTGCACTTCGAAGCCTACATTCGAAGTCTATCTCAACAACCTTCCAGCCAATTCCAACCGTTTCTAGCCTCACCACAGTGACAACACCTTTCAGTTGCCAATCTCCAATCTACAACCCAACACAAAGACCATTGTCGCTCCTACAGGACCTAGATTCGGACAACAACCTCATTGACGAGGCAACAAGCATTCGGCTAGCTAGCTAGAGCTAGCACGGAACGATAATGGTCAAAACAGTCAATTCCGCCCGACAGAAGAAGCATTTTCTTGTACTGGTCCCGGTACGGAACACCGGAGTCTCCGAGTGCACACGAGACTTATTGATTTGCACCGCTTTGGCAACTGAAAGTCACGTCTTTTATCTACGGAATTGCGTATCAGCAACAGTGTTATCTCTTTTGGTACGGGCTTATCGCTTCTCTGTCAATTCAGCGATTTACACGGAACGTTTGGATTTATTGTTGATGTCGAGGCTATTCTTGAGGGATTCCACGGAACGTTTTCACTACGTCTGTGCAGTTTGGAGCGATTTTCCAGAACGTACTGGAAGTTCTTTTCGAAAGCCGCGCAGCCAATCAAAACGTCCGTTGCAGTTTCGAGTGTCAAGAGTTTCCGTCTTGGAGTCGAAGAGTATGCAACGATTTTCACGAAGTCGCTCAGCCAATCAAATTGCCGTGCAGATTCAGCGTCCGAATTTCGGTACTTATTACTAGTGCACTGAGTCAGTTTAACACGACCGAAACGCTTCCGTACCGTATCCAGAGAGCTCGTATCCAGGTACCGGTTTTGCCTATAAACGCACAAGTTCTCTCCGTTTCGAAAGCAAGCCCATCGGAATCGCTTTGCTTACATTTTAAAGTTTTACTGTGTCGAGCATTGAAATTGAATACCCGGTCGCCGGATGTCACAACCAATGCTTTTCTATCCTTGAGCAGTAACAGGACCAACTGCAGACTACGAGACAACCAAGGCATCGCCTGGCTGCAATGCACCAGTTCTATCCGCCATCCTCTTGTGTCATGGGTATGATCTTTGGGTTAGATTTGTGGGAGCTTTTGTGGGGATATTCATTTGCTCCCAGCAAATCTTCCATTGTGGCACAAATCATCAACCATGCCAACAGTTTCCGAAGCACTATCAGCGTTACATCAGGAAGCAGGCCCCAGTGCATTCGTTACCAGGCTACCTTATTCAAGTACATACTACTTGAATTTAGTAGCCCACTACCAAGGCCCCTGGAGATCATCTTTGTGAATTCCAGATTACAGTTGAGTCAATGGCTTTCTTACAATTGTCTCCATTATTCCCAGTACAGGCTACACTTCCTTCCTTGGCAAACATCAAGATGCACCATTGTCACTTTTCTATACCTCTATTCGTGACTCTCCTACTGTACCCTTGAAGGCAGATGTGATATCCAAGGTAAAGGCAGCAAGTATATTAGCCCACTTCCCCTATATATCTTTTGGGATACGGTCTGGCCTCAAGAGTTGTTAGCAGCATATCCAAGCTCTACCCTTTATTAGCGACAGTGGTGCATTCTTCAGCTGCTTGACAAGTCCTTTAGTCGAAACCTCGAGAATATCAACGGAAAAGCAACTGCCCTCAGGCAGAAAGCACCCGCCTCCAGGACTAGGATGCACAACCGGTATCACGCATCCCCCAAGCACGATTGTGGGTAGTTGCCTGCCACTAGTGTCAAGCCCACGCAGCTGCGACTGGCAGATGCCCTCTTTGCTTCCAACCACAACAGCAATGTAGCCACAGCCCCACCTACCGGTATTGGCTGCAGTCCTGAGAACTCCCACCATCCAGCTCCCAAGCCAAACTGTGGGGAAGCTACCTGCACTTCCTTTGACCTGGTGCCACCGCCAACTTACCAGCCCACGCAGCTTTGTGAACAGCACTCGTCCTTTGCGAGTCACAGCGGCGAACAACCCAGCCTGCCCACTGCCTCCCTTGGTTGCCCCAGTGCAACCATTGCCCTCCGGCTGTGCTTGAGCCATCTCGGGGTGAGGGAGATTTTTTCACCAGAGGCTGACGTACCTTCAGCTGCCTAACACCCAGTGCTTAAAATGGGAGCTAAGTACGTTACCCAGGCAATCTGTGAGCCAATCCAGCATGGAGATGAAAGGGCCCGAAATCAGGATTTTAAGAATCCAATTTAATTGATCAATTCCAAACATAAATATAAAACCGAAAACAAAATATAAAAAACCGAAACTAATGCAGGAATTTACCCTGTCGAGTGGTAAAACTCAACGTAGCTGAAATCAAGCTTCGCCACCTAAACTCATAACTCTACACCCACACCTGGAGATAAGCAATAATTAAACTCGACCCAAAAAATATAAAACTCAGAAAACACAAAGTATAATCAGAATTTCTGGTTTTGTTAAAAACGTCACTCCGCGCACCGACCCTTTACGGGATGACACTGGTACGTTGGGCAAGGGTTTCTTCGGAAAAGTCTCTGTAAAGAGGGACACAAGCGCGAGCTTCTTTCGAGGTACGCGTTACCTCCGTGGTGCCGGTTTTGAAACGGCTATCGACAAACCGCTTTGGGCTTCTTTGAACAGAACCCCTGATAACCCAGTTTCCCTCTTCCGTCTTGGCTTGACACCGTCATCTTACAGTTGCACTCTATGCCTGCTAGCCTACATCTCTACATCCACCGCCAGCTTGCTTTAATACAGTATTGGCCATCCGGTGACCAGTGACGAAGCAAACCTTGCAATTAGTCTAGTATTTCAACTCGTCCGCCTTTTGGCTCTTCAGTCATTGAGGCTGTGAGCATCGCGTTACTCTAGCTAGACCCCGACCCCGTAGCCACAGAGAGTGGCCAAAAATGAAAACTAGGTTCAGCTGCAGGCTACCTAAGCTGGGATCGAAGCAAAACTGGTAGTTGGAACCTGGGCGGCCTCAGCACCGGAGGCGAGCCACGAGCGCTCTGGGCTTGAATACCTACGGTAGCTGGCTGGAGCTGGAGCTTCATTTCTATCGTCTCACTTTCAATACGAAAACATATCCTTTGGGATGGACGCTTTCGCCGCCTTGCTTCGTTGGCACAAGCACGGTTTCCAATTCTCGCTCGCTCAATGTGAACTTTGACTTGCCAATGTGCGTCGTTCTGCAACCGGAGACCACACCGAGGGTTCCCATTGGCTGGGCGAAAATCAAGCGATTGTTGGTGTTATTACTATTACAATGGGCCACTTCGAGTTGTTCTCATTGGCAATTCCCATCCGGGTCTTCTAATCGGCATCAAGGGCGGAATCTCCAGGCTTTACCTGTTTCGTGGGCTTTGACAATGATACTTTACGACCTTTGGTGAAATCAGTGGTCGGACCAGACATCTTGGAAGCGTGCATACATGAGGTCTTGGGGAATGTAGATATTGAATTCCCACCCCCGTGCCCTGAGACATTGAAGGCCTAGCCCCTAGCCAGCCAACGATGACAGTGTCAAGATGAAGCTTTTGGGAAGTCCGACATGGCGAAACCGCTGGAAGGTTACATATTCATGAGCGAAGGTGCATAGAATCACCATTTTGAGAGTCCTAACCAGCCTGACAACGTGGAAACCTTCATAGTTCCTGTTTGACTACGTAGCCAAGACCGAGCTGTTACTTCACAAAAAGAAACCGCTATTCATTATTCTTTTTGCTCATAGAATACAAAGGAAATATATCAGGAGACATCACCGAGCACTTCTAAGGTCACTTCTGGTAATTTTCGACCCAAAACTCGTCCTGACAATTTCAACATTGGCAACTCGGTGTCCGCACCAACAACTTACAGATTCATTCCGCCACTTTTAATGCTTGTTCTTATCCGTGCACTTATTCTTGGCTTGCTCAACCAAAGGATAGATCAGCGTCTCTTTAACTGCCATGCATGCCATCCGAGGCAATCCCCAATCCACGACAGCTCCACCCTGGACTTGCGTGACGCCGTGTTTGTCCATCATGATGGATCCTTGCGCGGGGATATCAAACTTGGGCTCCATGTAGTACGAGGATTGTTCCCCATCAGGGATGGGTGGTCCGAGAAAGTAATCAATCTCCGCACCACCCTGAAGCGCAGCAACACCGCTCTTTTCCACCAAGATGGATCCTTGCTGGCTCACATCAAACTGGGGTGGCAAGTGGGCCGAGTCGGCGTCGGCCTCGGAGGTAGGGATCTCGGGACCAAGAGCCCAATCAATTTCAGCTCCTCCTTGTAACACCGCTGGGCCTTGCTTCTCCACTTGAATCGGTCCCTGCTCGGGGACGTCAAATCGCGAGTGGGCTCGGTAGTAATGAAGCGCCGTCTTGGACTGCTTTTCCGGACCGTTGATCGAAAAAGCTGCCGCCGACGCCGCCAAGAAAGAAACAAGCAAAAGCCTCATTTTGTTGTGTTGTGACAATTAGTATTTCTTCCAAAAAAGAAAATGGCAAAGGAGCTGATGATGGATTGTGGGAATCTTTTCTCATCTGATGGAAAGAGGTTGGCTGTTGGTATTGGTCAATTGGTGTCTTCCACTGACAACAGTCGGGCAATTCGTTTTTGCCTTTGCCCAATCCACGTCTCTGCAGCATATTTGTTCTCGGCCCAGAACTCAAGATTGGGGATGGACTGTGGGCTCGACAACTAAACCACGTTACTTGCATTACTTTTCTCTCCCCAAGCCGATGTCAGTGGATTATTGCACCTGTAGAGATTTGGTACGTTGGATAGAACGCTTAATTTGTGTGGAGTGAGGAAGAAATAAATGCTTTCAGCGCTATTACGGTGGTGCATTGTATCTACATCTGTTGAGCTTCAACTTTGCTTGTATTCCATTAGGGCGACCAAAGCTGGGTATGGAAGGGCAGACAATCCATGATTGTGCAGTGAATCAAAGACTAATAGCGTCAGAGGAAGTGATGTCCGCTACACCCAAGTTCACTAGTGACTTTAGTGCTAGCCACGTGGATCTACCGTCTATAAATATTTACAGGGAAACTGTGCTACCTAGTCGCCATTTTCTGTTTTCGACAACAACGAAACTCGGATTCCGTTGAAGATCGACAATGACAACACCACCGGCAACACCACCGGAGAGCCACTCGACAGTCATTAACTCAGCCAAAACTCAGCCAAAAAGCCAGTAGCAGCAGCAGCAAAAGAGGACCATGGAGCCACCAACAGCAGCTACCACTCACAATGGAGGAATGGGCTGCCAAAGTCAACAGAGGAACTCGCAACAGAAGAGAGCATATCAACTCGCCTCCAACAACAACAGATCGAAGAGAGCCAGAGAAGAAGGACCCCAAACAACGCTGGGAGGAGAGGTAGCAGAAGTCTTTGATCCACTCAAGGAGTGTGTCATCTGTAAGGCCAGACATCTTGGTTTCAGAGTCCCAAAAAGATCACACCACGTTCTCTGTATTAAGAATACAGTAACAAGAGGAAGAGGAGATTTGAATGAGCTGACAATGGAAACCATCAGAGAGAGCAGAAGACTCACAAGGCACTTCAGTGCTCCTCTTCCACTCAATGAGAGAGGAAGCTGGAAGCACTCAACAAAGGAGAATGAGATGCCTTCTTTTCTGCTAGAACAAACACAGCCAACCAAATCAGAGCCGGCAACAGAAGAAATCCACAACCAACACAACTCCAGTAGCTCTTGTCAAAAGGTAACCACTCTTGTAAATGATAATGCCTTTGTGGAACAGCACAAGACCAAAGGAGCACCACTGGCAATGCTAGCACTGGCAGAGGCTGTGTCAGAATCCATTATCAAGCAAGGAATCCACAATTCCACCAACATTTTGAAGGACTCACCATGACAGTTCCATCCACAGAGGAGCAATTTCAAATCTCCACACTACCACTCCATTGTTGGCCAGAAACTACTCCTTGTGGACTGGAATCGATGTGGAATTACTGTACCTTGTCCCGATGGAAGATGCTCTGGCCAACTCAAGAATGCGAGGCACAACTGGTCCAAGAACAAGAACCCTGTTCCCTATCTTTGGCATCACTGGTCCTCCTTCTTTGGTGTATAGTCATGTCCATGTTTGTGGAAGCTGCACAGAAGATTCGATGCCAACTCTGCAGAAGTGCTGGTCTCGATCCCAGACCATGCTGCATTGCTCTATCCAGTGGAGTCCAAGTATGCTCTACCTAACAAGGCTTGTCACTTGGAGCGAACAGCAACAGAAGTATTCGATTCTATCATGTTAACCTATGGAATGGAGACCTATGCAGCCGCCTCATCTACAACGCAATCAACAGAGAGTATCTTAGAGCCATGATGTCTTACTTCTCATACTGGCAAGGAAGCGACACTGATCCTGATCCCTTTCTTCAAAAGGATGGCACTTACATCAGACAGTTTCCTCCTCTTGGTGACACCATCCGTGACATCTTTGATGCTGCTTGTGCTTCAAACAGAATCCGTGGAGGATCAGTGACAACCAAAGGCACACAAGAGAGATCCAAAGTGTCAAGTGCAACAAAGGAATCTTCTGTCAAGACCACACCTTCCAGGTGATCAAGAACTACAGCAAGAGTCTTGGTGCTGCTGCTGTTTGGGATGCTGCTACTGAGACTGGAGAGATTGCTTCAGCAGTTCTCGTTCCTACCACCAAGACATCCACTTCTCCCATGCTGCCATGCAGCTAGCAAGGAGGAGCCACTTCAATCCAGCTGCAATGTACAGTGACACCCTGGCCCCACAAGGATGACTACTGGGAGTACTCTTTCCAGGTATTGAGGAAGACTTGGCCTGTTTCATTATGAGAAGAGGATCCTGTCAACTTTGAGGAAGGGTCACATTGATTACTTTCAAGCACTGACTGACCTCTTGGATTGCTTGTATGAGTACTCACCAGATGACTATGAGAAGGTCCTCCATGCATTGAAACATGGCCTCTTGTCCTCCAATGGCAAGCACTACTCCATGGCAGAGATCTCCGACATGCAAGCCTCCAAGGTCTTCAGAGCTCGGTACTCAAGTATCTAAGGAAGCAGTGGTCACCGGAAACAATGAGGCAGAGTGTCAGCAGTGGTTCTGCAGTACAAGGTGACAGCCAGTGATGGTAGCCAGCCAGGGGCGACTGGATCCAGCAAAGAACTATACCTTGTTCACTCTGATACCATGTTAGTTGTCTCTAGCTCTCTTCTAGACTGTTGTCTATTGAGATACTACTGAAAAAGTGGGTGGGTCTTGTGATTTCTACTGTAGTAAAGTAGAGGTACAGGGTTGAATCCCTAATCGCAATCCCAACACACTCCTTGGTCGTCGAGCTTGTCCTAGTCGTCGACTCATGCTACTTACTTAGTGGGACTGCGTCTGTCAGCACGGCATACCTCTCTTTCATGTGGTGGGTGTATCTCACAGTTTCCCTGTAATCTTTATAAACGGTACGTTAAGTATATTTGAATTTTTGCGACATACTTCCTGACGTATTAGCTTGATTAGCCAATCAGATTTCTGCCTTCTACCGCTTTCGCCCTAATGGTACAAGTTGAGCTCAAGTTGATACATGCCCGTAATGCTGTGAAAGCATTTTTTCTCTCCCAAAAACTTCTCCACGATCCACGGTGCAATAATCCACGACACGGCTTGGAAGAAATAATGAAGTACGTGGTTTGTTTCGACCCACGTCATCCCCATTTTTGTTCTTCCGAAGCAAAGCTGCAAACGGATTGGGCAAAGGCAAAAACGAATTGCCCGACTGTTGTCAGTGGAAGACACCAATTGACCAATACCAACAGCCAACCTCTTTCCATCAGATGAGAAAAGATTCCCACAATCCATCATCAGCTCCTTTGCCATTTTCTTTTTTGGAAGAAATACTAATTGTCACAACACAACAAAATGAGGCTTTTGCTTGTTTCTTTCTTGGCGGCGTCGGCGGCAGCTTTTTCGATCAACGGTCCGGAAAAGCAGTCCAAGACGGCGCTTCATTACTACCGAGCCCACTCGCGATTTGACGTCCCCGAGCAGGGACCGATTCAAGTGGAGAAGCAAGGCCCAGCGGTGTTACAAGGAGGAGCTGAAATTGATTGGGCTCTTGGTCCCGAGATCCCTACCTCCGAGGCCGACGCCGACTCGGCCCACTTGCCACCCCAGTTTGATGTGAGCCAGCAAGGATCCATCTTGGTGGAAAAGAGCGGTGTTGCTGCGCTTCAGGGTGGTGCGGAGATTGATTACTTTCTCGGACCACCCATCCCTGATGGGGAACAATCCTCGTACTACATGGAGCCCAAGTTTGATATCCCCGCGCAAGGATCCATCATGATGGACAAACACGGCGTCACGCAAGTCCAGGGTGGAGCTGTCGTGGATTGGCAGCAGCAATGGCAGTAAAAAAACGCTGATCTATCCTTTGTTGACGCAGCCAGAATAAGTTGCACGGATAAAACAAGAAAAAGTGGCGGGAATGAATGTGTTGGTGCGGACACCGAGTTGCCAATGTTGAAATTGTCAGGACGAGTTTTGGGTCGAAAATTACCAGAAGTGACCTTAGAAGTGCTCGGTGATGTCTCCTGATATATTTCCTTTGTATTCTATGAGCAAAAAGAATAATGAATAGCGGTTTCTTTTTGTGAAGTAACAGCTCGGTCTTGGCTACGTAGTCAAACAGGAACTATGAAGGTTTCCACGTTGTCAGGCTGGTTAGGACTCTCAAAATGGTGATTCTATGCACCTTCGCTCATGAATATGTAACCTTCCAGCGGTTTCGCCATGTCGGACTTCCCAAAAGCTTCATCTTGACACTGTCATCGTTGGCTGGCTAGGGGCTAGGCCTTCAATGTCTCAGGGCACGGGGGTGGGAATTCAATATCTACATTCCCCAAGACCTCATGTATGCACGCTTCCAAGATGTCTGGTCCGACCACTGATTTCACCAAAGGTCGTAAAGTATCATTGTCAAAGCCCACGAAACAGGTAAAGCCTGGAGATTCCGCCCTTGATGCCGATTAGAAGACCCGGATGGGAATTGCCAATGAGAACAACTCGAAGTGGCCCATTGTAATAGTAATAACACCAACAATCGCTTGATTTTCGCCCAGCCAATGGGAACCCTCGGTGTGGTCTCCGGTTGCAGAACGACGCACATTGGCAAGTCAAAGTTCACATTGAGCGAGCGAGAATTGGAAACCGTGCTTGTGCCAACGAAGCAAGGCGGCGAAAGCGTCCATCCCAAAGGATATGTTTTCGTATTGAAAGTGAGACGATAGAAATGAAGCTCCAGCTCCAGCCAGCTACCGTAGGTATTCAAGCCCAGAGCGCTCGTGGCTCGCCTCCGGTGCTGAGGCCGCCCAGGTTCCAACTACCAGTTTTGCTTCGATCCCAGCTTAGGTAGCCTGCAGCTGAACCTAGTTTTCATTTTTGGCCACTCTCTGTGGCTACGGGGTCGGGGTCTAGCTAGAGTAACGCGATGCTCACAGCCTCAATGACTGAAGAGCCAAAAGGCGGACGAGTTGAAATACTAGACTAATTGCAAGGTTTGCTTCGTCACTGGTCACCGGATGGCCAATACTGTATTAAAGCAAGCTGGCGGTGGATGTAGAGATGTAGGCTAGCAGGCATAGAGTGCAACTGTAAGATGACGGTGTCAAGCCAAGACGGAAGAGGGACTGATCAGCTTCAAGAAGCCCAAGCGGTTCATAGCGTTCAACGGCAAAGCCCACTACGTACCTCGAAAGAAGCTGCTTGGGTTTTACAAAATTCCAGAACCCTTCCCAACTCCGTGTCATCGAAAGGGCCCGAAATGGCGATTTACACCAAATTCTGATTTATACTTGTGTTTCGATTTTATATTTTTGTTTCGGTTTTATATTTCTATTAGGTTTCGATTTATATTTAGGTTTCGGCTTGATTTCACTAGTTATTTACCATAGTAATTTGGTTTCGGTTTTATATTTTGGTTTCGGTTTTATATTTAGGTTTGGAATTGATCAATTTAATTGGATTCTTAAAATCCTGATTTCGGGCCCTTTCATCTCCATGCTGGATTGGCTCACAGATTGCCAAACCTCCAAAGCAGAACCTCTTCTACCCACTGCCCAGCACCCACCCACCCAGCTACGGTTCTGATAAGGGTGGCACTCGAAGACTGACTAGCTAGCCAGCGTAGACTAGCTAGCTAGCTACGAGTGTGCTGGCTGTATGCATAGATTGGGGCTCCTTTGATGGTCAAAAATTTAATCATGAAGCCCGAGAGCGCACCCATCCAGCTAGCTAGACTTTTTGCTTGCTTCATGTACATGTACTAGTATGTACCAGGTACCATATCCCCTCCTGCAAACCCTTGTTGTTGTTTCCTGCTAGAGTCTGGTTAGGCTCTGGCTCCAGATTCCAGGTTCCAGAGCTGTTTCTGCTCTGGAGTCTGGAGAAGCCTGCGAAACGAGAAGCACCTTTCATCATTTAACCACTCAAACCACCACTGCAAGGTCTACTAATTCAATGAGTTCATATTCCCTATTGCTTTTAGGTCGTTAATTCCGCACTTTCATCTTTGTCACAGCGACCTCTAATGCCGCTTTTAGTGGAACTCACCCTACTAGGATTTAGTTGAACGAGCTAGTATTAATTAATACTGTAGAGACTTTTTCTAATTGGGCACTGGGGGAACACTGGACTTGCAAGCTTGCAAGACTACTATGGCTTATTAATAAAATAGTACTTTTTGTCACAGTGTACATGTACCAGTACAGGTAAACCAGTAGAAGCAGAATCGCGGATGGGATGCGCAACCTTGCTTTAGTGCTGCAGTGGACGCATTTACTTTTAGGCCATTGTGCCCTCCTTTCCAATTTGGGAGTTAAAGGTGCTGCACTATGAGGGCGCAAGTGCGCAAGTAAGTACTCATAGTTGACGTTGTACTTAAGATTGCTAGGTCTTTGTGTCCTAACTCACCTGTTTCAGTGGGGAAAATGATAATGGAGACTTGCATAAATGATTTGGCCATTACGAATGCTGTATTCACAATTCTATGAACTCGAGAAGCCATCTTAACTATTTAGGCCTTTGCGTTTATTTCGTAATTAACAAATAATTTGATATCGACGAGATTACAGCACACTGACGATCGTAGAAAAGGTCACTGAAACGCACCAATCCGTTCAAGGATTCAAGAGGGAAGTTCCACTTATTCCCAACGACGAAGCAAACAAGCATCCACCAACATCACGAAGGGTCTCCCATCTCCGAACCTGCATCGGTTGGTGAAGTTTACTCCTCCTCCCACTTGCTCACAAGTTAACTCACAAAACCCAAAACAACTTGACCAGGTTGCACAGCATCAAACCACTTGAAAAACAGGAACATCACACAAAAAGTTAAAGTTTGCATCAACAACCATGGCTGCCATTATCACCCACCAAACAGCTCTTGATTTCAATATCAAGGCAGTGGCTTATCTTGCTCAGGGGGATCATCGAGGTTGCACCACCGAACTTGAGAATGCGCTCAAGGCGTATCGAACATCCCTTCAAATCGCGGATCGCAGGTTGGAAGCAGATGCCATGGAGATGGCAAATGAAGATGACGAGCGTCGAACTTCGATTCGACTGCAGACGTTTGCCCTTCCCGACAGCCTCACAGCATCTTTGGAAGATGGAAGTACCAGGAAAGCATCATCCCAGTTTGCATGTGGCAACGTGCTGACCGTCTTTCAGAAAGCGTTTGTCGCGGTCAGGGACGACGAGTTTGACGACGAGTTTGACTTTGACGATGACGACGAAGATGATGAGCCTCATCATCCAGAGCACATTGTCCCTTCCACCATTCTCTACAACATGGGCCTCTCCTTTCACTTGGACGCCATTCGCCACGGCTCCAGCGTGGGAATGGTCCGAGCATATGAGTTCTACCGACACTCCATGGCCATGCTGGAGAATCGAAGGGAAGCGATTGACCCCACTCGTGTTCGAGCTCTCTTGGCAGCACTCGCCTGCAACATGGCTCATATCAGCGCATCGTTCTACCATCAATCGAACACCAGCAAGTCCATGGCCCTCTTGCGAAATCTCGTCATGAACGGGGTTGACGACGACGACGAGGATGATCTGCAAGACGACGAATTGGATACGTTCACCATGAACTGGATCTTCTACTCAGAGTACCACCACGCTGCACTGGCGGCAGCGGCATAGTTGGGTTCCTAATGCTGCCGGTAGTCTACTTCCCTTTCTGGAATGCTTTCCCTCCTTCCTTTCAACCGCTCCAGTTGCCGATCTATCCCTCCTTCTCTTCCTCCTTCCTAGTGCTGGACATCCACTTATAGTTCTACATTTTGCATTACATTACATAGCATTACATCTACTTTTAGTACTCCTCTCCCGTCACTCTTCTCTCGTAGCTGCATTGGCTGCACCACTGATCATACACGGATACTTCGTGGTAGAAACCAGTAGCTGCCTTCTTCCTGCTTCTTACCAGTTGAGAGAAGCCACCGAGCCAACAGCGAGTCCAAGAACCCAGAACAACCCCAATGCTACCTAAGGTAGGCTAGCTGGATAGGTGGATAAGCAGTTTAGGAGTCCAAACAAGCTATACCGCGCGAAAGTCAAATTAGAGGCCGAAATGAGATCTCGGAACAGAGCGCAGAAGGGCAAATAGCCCGCTTTGAACTTTCGGAACGGCCTTGCCAGCTATGATCCGAATACAATGGTAGCTACCGGCACGGCCACTACTCAGAGTAGCAGAGTAGCTAGCTTAGCTAGCTAGCTAGAGTAGTCTACCTACCAGTTGTGTTCTTTTTGTTTGGCTGGGTGCTGGGTGGAGCTCTCACCATGGCATCCGAGTGGTATTTAAATAGATTTATGCAAGCTTCGGACTGAGTATGCCCGGAGTGGCAATCACTGATTGAAGGCTTCTTGTTGCCTTCTGACTATGAACCGACTGACCCACTAGCCAAAGTAAGTACCATTATTGAGTAGCTAGCAGCCCAGCATGGAGAGGAGGAGGCTTCTCACTAGACTACTTTGCCGGAATGATTCGCTGATGCTCGGCTTGATCCTATAACTTCCAATTCCTTGGTGGGGCAGGGCTATGATCTACCAATTCGGTGAGGCAGGAGATCAGGAGATGCCTCCAATGCTCCAGTCAACTCCCTGAACCACTGGCCAAAGCTGCCTGATGCGTCAAAGCAGACAAATCCTGCTGGCCATATTATTGCCATTGAGGTAAGAAGAATGCTCGATTCTACTACTAGCTAGGCATGTGGGGCCATTCTAGATTGAATCAAATCAATCATTCCCATTGTCTTATCTGCGGCAAACGTTTCGGACGTCTTCGCCATTGGCGCCTCATAAAACACCAAAAAAATTTGCTTCAAGGTGGAGCGAGGCCTTGAGGCTTGAATGGAAAAGGACGGTGAGCTTTGAGTGGCCAAGACTGAGTAAGTCGCGAGTGGTGTCAGAATCCGTTCTATTCTATCGGTTTCATTCGAATATTCAATCAAAGCCAGCAGCCTTTGACAGCCTTGATGGCTTTTCGTCTCGTCCATTCATTCTCCTCCACTCTCAAAACTCCCACAACCCATTCTTGAACGCCTGAACAAAGAGCAAAGTAAGTGACGACCATGGCCAAGAAAAAGTCTGCAGCCCAGGTTCGACGGCTGAAGGCCCGTGCCGAGAAACGAGGCGAGGAGTACGTTGCCCCGGAAGTCGACAGTAAAGCGTCCTCGGCCGAGCAAGATGAATCGACGAAAACTACTTCCAAAGACACCACTACCGAGTCCACAACCAAAAAGACCAAGACAGATTCGAAACGAATTACAGCAGCCCGCAAGCTCAAGAAGGAGTTGTTGGAAATCCAGAACCAGGAAGATTTACGCGCCAAAGAACGTCGTTCTCTAAAGCGCAAAGCCGAAGCGATTGCTGCGGAAGAAGTTGGATGTTCGGTGGAAGAAATGCAGCAGTGGTACCAAGACAATCAACATCTTTTAGAAGAAAAAACAGAAAAAGGAGACAAAAAAGGTGCTAGTAGTAGTCACAAGAAGACGCCTTATATTGTCTTTGTGGGACAATTGGCGTTTACGACAACAGCACAAGCTCTGCTGGCACACATTCGCACCGAACTGGCCGAGAGCGGATTATTCGCGAAAGATGCCGTCTCGGAAGAAACGGTGAAAGTCCGCTTGCTGACCGACCCTAAAACGAAAAAATCCCGTGGCATGGCATTTGTGGAACTGGCCGATCCCGAGATCATGTACGCCTGTTTGCGGCTGCACCATACGCTCTTGGATGGTCGACGACTCAATGTGGAACGTTCGGCCGGCGGTCGCAAGAAAGAAACACGAGATGCCAAAATCAAACAATATCGACAGGAACAAGAAGACTACCTCTCCAATGTCGTTGACACCATCATGGCGGAATTCTTCAAGTCGGGAGAACTCAAACAAGGAGAACTCGACGAGGGGGCCATTGCCATGTGCAAACGGTACAGTGCCGGAATGGTCGAAACAGCCATCAAACAATACATTGAAAACAATGGTTCTACCATGGACAATACCAGTGCCTACTTTTCCTATCTATTGGCAAAATTGGCTTCGGAGGGAATCGATAATAACAAAGATCAGCAGGGCAGCAGCAATAATCATAAGAGAGGAGACAGACCACCAGACAGCAGCAAGCCATCATCGAACAACAAACGACCAAAGACAGATTTCAACAAAAACAAACAATCCACAACCATTGCATCCCGGTCCGCTCTGCCTCAAGTGGACTTTGGAATAAGTGAGAAGAAGAGTGACAGCCACAAGAAACCCAATCTTTCCGACATGTTTCCATCTCTCGCATCCCGTGGTGGTGGAAGACGGGGGAGGGGGAGAGGCTACATGTAGATAGATGGCTGCACAGGAACGATTATTGCAGAAAATCAATGAATCGGAATTGTATCATTTACATGATGTAACTCTGGCTACGCATGACGAAAGTCTATTTATTTCATCGCCTTCCACCATCAAAGAGTATTGGTCTGTCAATCGCCCCTGTCGCCAAAATTTCACCAAAGACCTCCGACGCAACGGCCTCCATCATACCAGTGCGTTCCTCACCATCTGATTCCTCTCCCTCGGACGACTCCTCTTGGGGAGTAAATTGATGGTCTCCAAAGTTGATAAATTCATCGTCATTGCCATTGTCTTGTAATGCATCATATACCAAGTCATCGTCAAAGTTCACCGAGTCATTATCATCTTTGTTGTTGTTGCGTTTTGGTTGTTCCTTTACTGCCTGCAGCTGCTCCAGTTCCTTTTTGGTCAGCCGAATCTTTGCCAGCCCTTCCAGTAGCGCCTCCCATATTCTGTTAGCATTTTTCCTTTTCCACATAAAGACAAACAGATACTCCTGTAGATCCGTTCCGCCAACTGGGTGTACCGGAATGGCTCGTTGTCCCACGTCATCTCCCACAAACTTGTACTTTTGGCGCAACACTTTCGTGTCATAGCCCAATCGTTCCAAGCGAATGTGTCCCTTCCAAATGTTGGTGTGTATTGTGGATCCTGGATGCACATATTCCCGAATGGCATTCTCAAGCGACTGTCTCGTTCGGTCCATTACCAGCAGCACCATTTTTCGTTCCGGTGTCCGCTCTACCATTCCCAACACCCACTTATTTGCCGTGTCTTTTCGTTTGTCGTATTTTCGATCGGCCATTTCCACAATTTTGCCATGTCCTCCAATGCGGTTATTGTTGTCGTGAGGTTGGTGGACCACCATTTCTTGCACCAGGTGACGAATGGTATGCATCCATGTCGATGCCGTTTTGTGGCCCCATCCCGTTTGCTGACACACTTGGAGGAGCGTGGCATTCGTACACCAGAGATACAGTAGTAACACTACTTCGGTAATGGGAGTTCGGGTACAACCCGCGAGAAAGGTTCCTTTGAAAAAACTACTGGCATGTTCTTGTCCTGGTTTCCATTGCCATTTACACTCTGGACATGTCACGCCAGTGTCTCCCAAGGGTGTTTGGAACGTGTCCAAATGCTGGTTAGGACAACTCTCGCAACAAGTGGGTTGTTTGTAGAGACAATTGACTTTTCGGCATCGAAATTGTTTTCGGACCCAATCCACCTGTGCAGTCTGATGGCAGCGCATGCACTGGGGTGGCATGTCGATCACGCCTTTGTGGTGTAGAAATTCAATGGCCTTGGTTTCATCACTCATATACGGCAGAATCTCGAGCAAGGACGGAATTCCCTCTATTTTGTCTCGTAAATCTCGACTCTTTTTTTCCGATTTCTTTTGCTTTTTCCGTGGCGGTTTTTGGCCCATGTTGGTTGTTGTGGTTGTTGTTGCATTGGAGGACCCCTGTTTGGTTTTGGTCTTGTCATTGTTAGTTGCTTTGTCTCCAGTGTTGTTGTTGTAAACTCGATTCGGATTCAACTGTCGCATTAGCTTCTTGGCGAACGCTCGAGCCTTTCTTTTTTCTCCTCCTGGCATGTTAAAGTGTTGCCATTCAAAAGTAGTAAAAGAACTAAAGGCTGACAAGTTACAGTACTCGCCATGGACACACCGGCAGCTTTTTGGCCATTGCGGATGGCAGTGGGCCTCTCCCAATTCAAATTGAATAACAATATTATTGCTATTTGAAATCGTGACACAAAAAGACATGAATGAGTCAGTGGCAAATCCAACGTCATCGGCTGTCAAAAGCGAAGATATCTTCCGCCACAGTGACAATCGATGCCTTGTGTCGATCAACAGCACTACAACACGCCATTGAGAACGAGTCAGTCAGAATCCAAAACAAGCCTTGCCCCGATATCATTGCTTCGCATTTAGTTTTCTGCCATTGACTTACAACCTTACAAACAAAATTTCACAATGATGCCCCGATCGCTTTTCTCTCTTGCCCTTTTGAGCCTCCTCTCTGGAACCTCTGGTTTCTCGGTTGTGACCACAGACAATAACCGTCAGTCTACTTCCCTGAACATGGTGGACCGTAAGTGGATGGTGTTCTTGTTTCCTCTGTCTCCCGCTGATGTTTGCTTGACTGACCAATACGATTTTTCTGTTTCACTTTGGACTGTATTTTATAGAAAATGTCCTCATGGGTGCCGGGGTGGCGTTTGCCGGATTGTCGGTAGGGATCGGAATGGTGGCATTCACAGAGAATCAAGGCGAACGCGCACGAGAACGTGGAGGAGGTTTGTCCGATGACATGAGTACTCGAATAGCTGGAAGTCTCTTGGAGGACGTAGAAGTGAGCTCTGTCTCTGATGTCGCATCGTTGGCCAGTCAATTGGAATCTGCCTTGAAAGAAACCGGTGCCGCGGATACAGCCGACATGGAACTCAGCGAAGCAGACAAGAAACGTATTGCCGAAGAAGCGGATGATGGATGGTAAAAGATGCGTTATCACAAAAATTGGAATGGAATCAACGAAACCGAAAAAGAGCAATCGACAGACAATCAGCTGTGGTTCTAGATTTTTGGTTGTTTCCTGCACCTTTAGAGTTCTCTTGAATTTCACATCATCATCAACAACAACAATCACAACATACATTTGACTGCAAAACCTGAAAACGATAGGGGCAAATCAACTATAGCTAGAACAGCCGAAATTACCTTTTGTAACAGCAAATTACGACATCTTCCACCAATATTGGTGATTGTTTCTTGAATGACTTCGCTTGTACCTCAGCAAACAGCCCTTTGATGGCTATTAGATATATGTTCATACCACCGAGTGAGCATCTCGTGGATGATCCCTGTTAGCCATGTTTGGTCATTTTCCCGGTGTGTTTTGAGGTCACAGTCTTGGTCCTGTTGGCGTGCCCACTGTTTTGATAGCCTTTCTTCGAGCAGTCGTTCCCATCCAATAACTGCTTGTGCGTTCGCATGTCGGCAATGCTGTCATCACATTCGATTGAGGCTGTGCCTTGGGGTTGTAGCAGGGGGTCTGTGTTTTGTTTGTCGGTGAATTTTTTATGTCCGCCCGATCTCACAATGTCATACTAATGGGGAAGGTGGAGTGCGTCTAGGCTAGCTGTTGCGGTCACGAGTGGAAATATTGAGTGTGTTACTTTAGTCGCTCGTCTTCTTGGCCACAACATACCAGAACGAAACATCCAAGTTGTACTGCTCTGGATCTGCGGCAATCACATCGATACAATCCTTGTAGGCTTCTGCCAAGAGTTGATCCACTTGAGTCTGTGGCATGGTTTTGGCCAGTGCTCCGGCATAGGTAGGATGACCCACTGATTTGAACGATTCCACGACGGCAGTAGCATACTCCGTGGGAGTAATCACTCCACCTTGTTCCAATTGCTCGCGAACGGGATCTTTGGTTTCGTGAAACTCCAATGCTTCCACTTGCCACCCTATGGCAAATCCAGCCTCGACATCCGCACGGGTTCTCCAACAACAGGGCAAGACACAAGCCGCAATAACTTGAGGAGATTCCACTTTCGACAGGAGGGCATCATGGAGTACTTTTCCTACTTTGGACCACGGATAGTCTCCATTTTCCTTGGGACATGCCACGGCACCAATAAATCGTCCTCCCAGTTTCAATTCTCGGTGTCGTGCTCGTGTAAAATCGGCAAAATCTTGAGCTCCGGCAGTGCGCCACGCCTGCAACAATTCCGGGTCGGTCGTATGCAACGGATCCGTCGCATACAGCCCCGTGGGGACATCTCCCGCATAGGATTTCATCCAGTGCACCGCCACCAAACTGTAATTTAAATCCAATGTGCCGGGAGGCGTACACGATTCGTAAAAGGTGCGTCCCACCATGTACACAAATGTATTACTGGCAGAACGATCGCCATTGGGTGTACCAGTAATCGATTCGGGCGTGACTGTCGTCACCACGGCACTCCAGGCATTTTGCGGCAAATCTCCCAGAAAGACTTCCAAGGCGCAGTCATTGTGGAGATGAGACGCCACAAAGGCCAGTGGCGCCACGGAATTTCCGCCCGTAGCACAACCCAAATCAGCCACCCGAAATGTCGACCCCCGCGCCACGTCTTGTAGGGCATTGGCAAACAATGGTTTGGCATATTTCCACACGGTGGACTGCGATGCATTCAGCTTATTGTAGTCGCCCGTCATCGGGGCCATGACGCCGCCGGCATCCGAATCTTTGGAAGTCATGGCGCGACGATTGTTTGTTTGTCTGTCCAGTGACAAGGAAAGTATCTACTTTATCCCTCGCAAACTTATTCCAAAAACCAGTAGACTAGCTGTTGAATGCTTACAGTGGTCTTGCTGCAGCCTATTGGAGGAGCTGCTTGGGGTTTCGTCATCGTCGTTCCTTCGACAACTCATTTCCTCAAAAGCGAAGAAACGTCACAACCTCATACGTGGATAGTATCTTCGCGCCATGGTCTATTTGAGTCACCAGTGAGTCAGAGCCTGTTGAAGGTTCTACCATGGCTCTGTTGAGTTGCTCTCATTCTTTCTCGACATGTCGCTGCTGCTCTTTGTTTATACGCTACTGCTTATCGTAGCTTCCTGCTCGGTGTTGGCACTGCAGTCGTTTGATTCCACTCGATCCTCTTCGCTGCTGGTGGGCACCGAATGGAAACTCCAACTGGATATTGGCTTGGAACCAGGGACGTGGATGCCCAAACGATATCCCGGTTGGGCCGAATCGGGAGCACGGCTCGGTTTGCAAGTGGCGGTTCAATTTACCAATGCCCCGTCCACGACGGCCGAAAGTTTGGTGGGCCCCTTGACGGATACCTATCAATTAAAAGTGACGTCGCCACCTGCCACCTTTGTTTCCGTCGATGGACAACAAACCGTCGAATTTGAATGGGTGGGTGGCTGGTGCATCCAAAGACCTCAAAGCGACATTCGAAACACCGAGGGTGGTTTAGTCAAACCAGAAGGTCTACTGCGCTTTTGGCTTGATTGCTCATCGGGTGCCAAACGACAAGACGTACAAGTGTTGCCCGGGACAAGAATATTCTTTACCACGGGGGTTTGGGACGATCCGGTGACCCTCGAGAAACAAGAAAAGGAGTACAACAAATTAGTAATGGAAGTTGATGAACTTGTCCAAGAAACAAAGTCCAACAAGGCAAAGGCAAAGGATCAGAACATACTCCAAAATTTTCAAACGTTTCGACAAATGGTGGGAGATTCCAAGAAATTTGACGGCCTTACCAGGCTACGTGATGCCTATTATCGAGCCTTGCCACCCTTGACCAGCCCCAAGTCTGCCAATGGAGTGATCATGGCACCCAATGGGTCTTTGGTCATCAAGGGAAACAAGGATTGGCTGGCCGGAGAAGAATTCTTGATTTTAGGAACCTTCACCACAGCAACCGCAGACGACGAATAATTGGCAACAACTCATACGGTACGGTACGTATGAATAGCACACCGAGGAAGATTCAACGAACACAATATCGAACAACAAAAGACTAGTAGTTGATAGCTAATCATGGAGCAGCAGAAATGGCATCATTTGTTTCGAGCCATACAGTACCGTGTATACATTGCTTCCAAGATTAGATTGGTACTGATACCGGTCAGTCTGCAGTGGACTGTTTTTGTCACCAGCGGCAAAGTCACTTTTTCACCACCCCCCGTCCCGTGACTGCCAAAAAACTCAATATCTATTAACCGAGTCAGACCAGAAGTGCTTGAGGATGAGCCGAGGCTCAGGTGTTTCCCACAGCCAAGTCTGCTCACCGGCCACACTAGCCTCCTGAGTTATCAAAGGGTTTGTACACTCAGGTCTGAGCTACGGCTGCCATGCCACAGAGCTGTGGTGTACCGGTAGTGACTAATCTGCTCCCGCTGCGACTACTTTACAGGGTAGCAAGGGGCCTTTGACTTTCTCTTGTCTATCTATTTATCTGTTTTCCGTACAGCTAGTTTTGATATCAAACCTTGCGGCCAGCCACCTGGAGGCCCTGTTTGACTCCTGCGAACCAGAAACGTTCAGCTTGTTCTTTGCTCATGGTCACACCAAAGAGAACGTTGGCATAGAATTCTAGGCTTTCCCAGGTCCAAGTGAATTGGGGGACTTCCACTGCACTTGAACAAGCAGGATGGCTGGATGTTGTGAGACCACCATCCAGATGATCATCAGATACCCAACCGTTTCCAGTGACTCCCGGGATCCATGTGGTCTGCAGCAGCATCTCCTTGAGCTCTCTGAGAGATTGGGGCGTCCTTACAACAGTTTCTAGCTTGGGTGGTGACAGCCAGCCTTCTGCAGGCAACACTGCAGTTGTGATTATGTGCATCTTGGCCAAAGCTGCATCAATCAAAGTACGTTCACGACCTGTAGATATCAGATAGTCTACAAACCCCTCCACCATCTCAAACTGTGAGATGTTCCCAGTCCGCATTAAGTCTTGAAGATCCCATAATGCATCAATAATATCAAAAACAGTGATGTTGCCCAAAGCAGCCGTTATGGCAAGGCATCCTGCAGAATAGCAGTAGTAGTCGGTGTCAACATTGTCACTCTCGGAACCAGCAATTATGTTGGATACTGTTGGCTTTGCCGTCGATGTAGCCTGCAGATGGCCAATGTGGTAAAAGAAGCCAGAAAACCCTCCTCCGGGTACATACAAACATGTGTTGGGATCCTTCACAGCGTGCACTTGTTTTGTTGCTCCACGTTGATACCCCCATGAGAGAGCCCCAAGGGCAATGCACCCAGAGACAAGGGCTGATATGATTAAACTACTAGTATTGAATGAGACCATTTTCTCGATGGATTTGTGACTCTAGCTGGTAGGTCTAGAGAGCAGACTGTGCAAGCACTCAAGAAGTTCAATTGCTTAGCTTTGCCTGAGTTATGCGTACACGTACATTTTTATGTACTGTATTGTGTTCATGGGACAGGCTCGCCAGGCTGGATGGTTGGGTGACGGTCCATTCGTGTATTAGTGACTGGTACCCAATGACCTCTTGCAAAAGAAAGATTGAATTCGATTCGATTCCGATCATCTTTCATCATTCAATCGAATGATTCTATCGCATACCGTTCGTTCGAAGTCAACAACTACGGTACCACCGGTACGATGTAGCTACATGTACAGTGTACGGTACCAGCTGTAGTCTAGTAGAACGTAAAATGGCTCTCGCGATTTGCGTGCAGCTCCACTATTAATAAATCGAAACCTGACGTCACATCAGTCACATCCCACCGTTTGTACCGGTGGTTGTAAAGTGGAGGATTTAACATTAACAGTCTCAAAGTTTCGGATGGTACCGGTACAGCTGAACAAGGGTTTAGAGAGGTAGTGAAGCCGGTGGCTTTGTGA
This sequence comes from Seminavis robusta, assembly GCA_903772945.1. Taxonomy (NCBI): domain Eukaryota; phylum Bacillariophyta; class Bacillariophyceae; order Naviculales; family Naviculaceae; genus Seminavis; species Seminavis robusta. Next base: position 36,117 of record CAICTM010000198.1, read on the forward strand.
GATTCACAGAGACATAAAAGAGTGGTCAAAGAGAGCCCCTCAAACGCACGCGATGTAATACATGTAATACGTACAATGCGTATTCTACGTATTCCCGTATAATACGTATAACACGTATTACACGGTCGCCAGCCAGCCACCGTGACCGTTCGAGTGACCGTTCGTTTCGCAAAATGGCTTCAACACCAATCTCCACCAATCTCCACCAATCTCCACAACACACACCATGAGATAAACCTCTCTCCTCTTGTTGCTTTGAAGGATACAGAGGTTTCTGTTGTTATTTGAAGATAGTATCATCATTGTGGGTAAGTAGGCAATGTGGTATGGCTTTGTTGAAGCCAAGAAGACTGTTTCTGTGGAAAGATAGAAGGATTTCTCTCCATTCAACTCCTTCTTCATTCTTCTTTAGGCATTGTTCCGCTAGTGTAACGGCTTCTGTGCCAAGATGAGTACTTAACACTTTCACTTGTGCCTCTTCTAGTTGTACATGGCCACGATGAAGCTTGTTGCCTGTCTGGAACTTGGGTAGATACCATCGTCTGTGTTCCTGGCTATATAGAACATTGAAAGAGAATGGACATTTGACACCCTCCCCCTCAACAGGAAGTCTGGGTGGTTTTGTTGCTGTCCTTTTGGGACCTTTGTTTGTAAAAACGACTCCTTGGACAACATATGGTAATGTGATTCCGCCTCTTATCAAATCCCTTGTTTTTGATGCGGAATCCAGCAGTCTTGCAAGGAAGTACAAAGTATGGCATCAAAACTTCTTTAATATGCGCCGGATCACAAGATTGATACATCGAAGGTAGCCAATACACCGTCGATTTCTCCATTCGATAATTATCGAACCCAGAGTATCCATAATGTTTATCTCCTTTGGCGTATCATCAGCTAGTGAGGTTGCTACATTCACAATGATGGAAGCAGGAGTCCATTCTTCATCATTGATATTGTATCTAGCAAAATGAGAGAGTTCAGATAGGTAAGAGTCCCTTTTACTTGATAAGCTGTCAGTATTATGGCCTGCAACAGTGCATCTTCCTCTCTGCCTCCCAAACACCTGCAAAACACCTGGCAAAAAAACTTGCAAAAATTCGTCACTATGTATTATACGTAAAACACGTACAACACATAATACATGTAATACGTATAATATTGTTCCACTTGTGTTATCTGTGTTGTACGTATGACTTGTCTAATACATATTAAAAATGTTATATGTGTAATACGTATGATATGTAGAATACATAGTAAAAATGTTATACGTATAATACAACCGCGTGCGTTTCAGGGGCTCTCATTGAGCTTCGGATATAATAATAGGCATGGGCTCAACTGTACTGTACCACCGTACCACTAGCTAGCTAGGCTAACCAAACAAACCCAAAAGCAAAGCACAACAACGGCGTCAAACTCTCTTGGATCATAAGGAAGTAACCCGCTTTCGCATCTGACGGTGGTGAGTGCCATTGCTTCGAAGCGAGCTATCGTAGTCAAAACCTCACTATTAATACATCGTTCATCTGAACACTGTCATAACTGCTGATCAGCTAGCTATGGTTGCCCCACTTCCCTCATCGCGAATTCGTTACTCGGAAGATGGAGCGACGAGAGAAGGCCACCTTGTGGCCTTTGGAGAGTTCACATTTCTGGATGTTGCCAATGGGACGGTAACGCGAGTGCTGGAACACAACATTGCATCCATGTCCGTCAACGTAGCAGCCTTTCTGGCATGGAAACACTTTCGAGAACGGAGTGGTGCGGTAGTTCCATCACTTCCCGGTCAACTGGAAGGTTGTGACTTTGATTGGACGTGGGAAAGTCGAGATACCCAAACGTCTCCCAAGCAGGCCATTCAAGACCTATTGACTGTGACGACTGATCCATTGTGGCTACAAGGGGGAAACGGGACGAATACTAGTGGCAGCTACAACAACACACTTGACAGCTACAACAACACACTTGATGATGACTGGCAGTTTCCATTTGCCATGTTGGGATCTACCATCTCGCGAATCTCCTATCCCCTTTCTGTGATTGGAGAAGTCTACCAAATCCCGCAAATCAGTGCCACATCTACCAGTTCGAGACTCGACTTGGCCCAATACTTTGCAAGGACCGTAGTCAGCAACAAAGAGGATGCGTCGGCCATTATCAAGTTCTGCAAAAGCAAGGGTCTTTCGCACTTGACAGCCATTTACGTTCGAGATGAATACGGCACTGATTTCGCCGCCAATTTACACCGGCACGCCAATAGAGAAGGAATTCACTTGAGCATGTTCAGCTATGTCGAAGGGGCTTCCGAGGACAGTGGAGACCACATTTCTGCAAGTTTGCAACAACTCAAACAAAGCGGGATCAAGTATGTCGTAAGTCTGGTTTTGGACTGGCCAACTGTATTCGAAGCAGCCTACGATATTGGCATTATTGGGACTCCCGAACATGTCTGGATTTCTTTTGATCTGGTGTGGGAACCAAGGCAGTTGAGGCGGCATGATCCCCGGGATGTAAAGCTTGCCAAAGCTCTCGATGGGGTAGGTGTCATCCACGTGCCCTTTCCTGAGAAGGACAGCCTGCAGGCTGCAATGCTGGAGTTTGCGCAAGACGCCAATTTACAGAGGGAGTACTTTGAAACATTTCCTGATGACGACCTCTATTGGGAAAACGCCTCCTTTGTGCAAGCAACTGATTTTCCCTACATTTACCCATCCTACGATTCGGTCTTAGCTTTGGGGATCGCAGCGTGTCGAACACCCGGCTTGTTTACAAGCGCAGAATTGTTCAATACCCTGGTCAATCTTGAATTTCAAGGCATTAGTGGAAATGTATCTTTCAACAACCAAACTGGTACAAGAAGCTCTCGCGACACCCAATATACCCTTGAAAATGTCTACTTGAGCCAGGACAATTCCAATGAAACGCTCATCCGTCTAGAATCAAGGATTTCTGCAATCCTGATAGAAGAGCAAGTTGTGCATTTGGAGGACTATTTGTACAACAACCACACGACAATACGCCCCCCTTACCTTGTGCCAGTCGATCATAATTACAACCTGATCCCTTCGAGTGTCCAAGTCTTGGGCTGGTCCTTTGGTGGGGCAATGATGATGTTGAGTTTGCTTCTAGCAGGATGCGTGCTTTGGAATAAGAATGATCATGTTTGGAGAATAAGCCAACCTCTGTTCCTGGTACAGATCTGCATTGGAACGTTCATCACATCTGCAGCAATCATACCAATGGGAATGCAAGGGAAAGAGTATTCAAGGCAACTAGACATTGCATGCAATTCCATTGTTTGGTTGCTTGCCCTTGGCTTTGTGGCCTGCTTCTCAGCTATCCTCAGTCGCACGTGGAGGTTAAACAAACTGATGTCATCCAGCCAAGGATTCCGAAGGACTCAGGTGTATGCACAAGATGTTGCTTGGCCTTTTGCGGTCTTGACTACTGTCAATGTTGTTCTGCTGATTGGGTGGACCGCTGTGTCTCCCCTGCAGTACGAAAGGGTACAAACCATAGATGTGGATTCTTTTGGGAGAAGTTTGGAATCCTACGGAAGGTGTCAGAGCACCAACAAAACAGTGCAACTTGCCTTCATGATCCCTCTCTTGGTGGCCAATGCTGCTGGGGTTATCATGGCTGTGTATCAAAGCTACAAGGCTAGAAACTTTGCTACAGAGTTGCAGGAGTCAACCTATCTGGCTGTGAGTATGTTGACTTTTTTGGAAACTTTGCTTCTGGGAATTCCCACATACTTTGCATCTGCCAGTCACCCATCTGCAAAGTTTCTGGCTGGGGCAATCTTGATATGCATTTCCTGCATGACCATCATATTGCCAGTCTTTTTGCCAAGTTTCTTTACAGAAAGCAGTACAGTGAGGGTCGGGGGGCAACAAATCTGGCTGGAAATAGGAAACCGCAGAGGCCCAGACTCGATGCTCAGAAGACATGGGGGAAGATGCAGTTCTGGCAACACAGCAGCACGATGGAAAGTGGCATTACTACAGTACCACAGAAGGTATCCACCATTTGAACCACCCCCAAAGAGAAAGCTCGTAACGTAGTGTGATTGTGGTCACAGTGCTTGCCCAGGGGCCAAAGACCCAACTTGTCGTTCAGTAGATGCTAGATATCAGCAGAATATGGGACAAACATCCGCAGTTGTCGCCGGCGGTTAGCCACTGTCAACCAAACCTTCAATCCAATCAGGCAATAAGGTCATTGGAACCGTTGTTACATATAGCTTTGTTTTACTATGGACCAAATGCAAGGCATGCTATCACAGAATGCAAAGACCTCTCAGAGCCTGTAAGGCGGTGTGACATGCATCGGTAACTGTATTGTGTGGGGTGATCCAACTCAGCAGTGGAGAATGATGGAGCCCTCTTCTGCCGTTTGAGGTTCGGGCACATCAGCGCTAGTAGCAAGAGGATAGACCGGAGCAGTATTTTAGGTGGGTGGAGCGACCGGATAGTTGGTGGGTGGACTGTTCAACGGAGAAGCTGCGTGGATAGCATGTTGAGCGGAGCTCATAACATGCGTATCACGATGAATCTGCTCTCCTTTCGCCCTCTTCATGCCCCAAATTAGTTGCTCAAGGCGACTTGGCTCCTTCAGTCCACTCATCACACTTGCATAAGACCAGGAGTCGGAAGATCCAGTCTCAAGTAGGACTGATTTCCAAGGGCACCTCTTGCAGAAACAGCAACAGCAACATTCGACGGGATCCTCCCGCGCATCCACCACAGTAATTTGGTCTAAGGGAATCTTTTCGTGGAGGGCATACGTGAGGCATGGGGGGGGGGGAGGTGAATGGATTATACCATTGCATGCTTAGAGTAGCAGGCTCGCATGACAACACGTACCGTCTCAGATATCATTGCTGCCTGAAGACAATCATCAAATCAGTGCAGAGCGGCCCACAAAGCTCGACCACTCAGGTGAGGTTCCTGAATGACCCTACACCATCACGGAGAACCGCCACATCCAGGGAACGAGTATACGCAGCTGCAAGCCGGTAGTGACCGTGAAAGAGTAGCACCACGAGAAGATATGAAGCCACCCATAAGCCGAGCCCGATAAAATTCAAGTCTTTCTGTGTCTCATCGGCCGTCGCGTTCTGCATCCTTGTTAAACTGATCCCAATAGTCATCATCGTCCGAGGTTTGGGTTTCACAGGTTGAGAGCATAAACAAGAGATTGATTATAAAGAGGATCACAGCGTACACCATGTCGACCATCAGGTATCGTTGCACGTAGAAACGAAGCATCATATCGTTGTCATGGTCAAACACAGCGACATGCAAGATCCTCGTCTTGGTCAAAATAGGAATCTTCCCACGTTAAACCTGCAGCTTCTGCAACGCCTGCAGCATGCTCCAAGTCAGCCGTCAGCCAGGCCGCTTTCTTGGTGGATGTCCCTTGCTTCGGCATCGATTGAAGAGCTGCGACGGGTTTGTAGTCTTGAGGGGTATGGTCTCTCTGGGCTTGACGGGCATCAGCGTAGGTGTTGTGGCTCGGAGCGGATAGTGTGGGAGTGTCACACGCAGAAGCAACTCTAAGAGAACGATCGAGAGGTTCAGGAGCATACCAGAAAAAAAGCTTTGGGGCGTGGGAATGTGAGAGCAGTGCCAGCAGGATTTGCCACCATCACACGGATGCTGCATTGGTAGGTGACCAAACCGGCTTGACGTTGCCCATTGTTGAATTTTGTTGTGCTTCCCTGCACGAAGCACCAAAACAAACACCATCACTTCCCAGCTAGCCTAGTAGTGTCACTAGCGCCAAAATTTTAGAGCCCTCTAACTACAAAGCTTTACCAAAGCGTAATGTACATGATATTTTCTATTTCAAGGTATGTATCGTACCGGCACTAGCACAGCTCATTGTAGTACTGCTTGGCGTCAACGTATGGATTGAATAGCTTTGGATGGGACCCTGGAAAATGCATAATCGGTGGGGCTTGGTTTCCCACAAACAGCAATCCAGTTTTTTTGTCAAAAGCCAGCCCTTTTCGGAGTCTTCTATCCATGTTCACAATGAGTTCGTCCCTGACTTCCAGGCCAATGAGTGGATGGTACTTTGTGTACCAGTACCCCCAGTATGCCTGGTCATAGAACTGCCCTGGTTGCCCTTGCTGTGGTTCCAGACCCTCTCTTTCTGATGGAAGTTCCTCCAATACATCACCAAAAAAGCGGACCAGAGTTCCAAGAGTCGACATGAATATACCCGAGTTCAGGTAGCGACCATTCACAATGCTCCTTTGAAGAATAGGATGCGTGCACAGAGGAGTAGACGCATTGTTTTTGGATGTTTCTAGGTTCGTAGCACAAAAAAGCAAAAGCAAGCAAATAAATTTCTGGTGAGATTGACTCGTACGGTACGGTAGGATGAGTTCGCCCTTGCCCATTATTGTTCATTGAATCTTACTAGTTGCTGCGTTCCAGCATGCTGTTTCCGAACCAAACAGGATTGGATAGGGCTGTGAGTCATATGCATGGATAATCTCTTCTGGTGTCCCTTGAATCACCACATCAAACGCATCCACTACCAGGATGAGGGTTGTTGCTGGCTTCTTCAATGACAGCTCCTGTAAAGTCTTGGATATGGCAGTTATCTTCTTGATGTCCAACCTGCAAAGAAGAAAGCAATCCAACAGGAAGTGATTAGCAACAGAGATGATGGCATTGGCATTAGCAGACGGAGACTATTTGGACTTTCTTACCCTACATAGCCTTGAGAGTCATCAAATTTAGATTGGACGAGGTGTTCTGGGTTGTGTCCCTTGGAAGTCATGGAGCACTTCAAAGCATGAACGCCCTTATTGTCGGCGGTGGAATTACCAAGGGGGGTAACCAGGAGCAGATCCCTTGCCATTTGAATCTGTCTTTGCTGCTTCTCGACCAGTGCGAGGTTTAGGAGGTTTGGAGGGGAGTTTGATGAGGGAGGGGATATTGTCTCCTGAGTGAGCCTAGTAATAGACATGTACTGCGCCAGTGGAGCTGTGAGCAAAAACGCAGCCAGCAAAGGAAGAATCCGCCATTGCGGCTTTGTTTCCTTCGGCGGCGGTTTTGTTTCAATGCTCGAAGGAGGGTGCCATTGCGGCTTTTTTTCATAGCTCGAAGGAGGGTCCATTATTCTATTATTCAAGGATTCGATTCAAGGAGCAAGGGACAAGGAAAATGGGTCCCGATGGTTGCCTGTTCAAGTTCAGCCTCCAAAAGCCCTCCAAGAAGTCACTACAAAGCACACCCAACCAATAATTTCTTGTAATCGGTGTCCACGGCAGCTCCACTCTACGACTTGGGATGACTGCTGTATTGCTCCCAGTTCATTTGCTTACGCCGACTTACTTTTCGGGCGGTAAAGCAAACTGGCAGCAACTGGCTCGGAAGTTGGTACCAGGTAAAGCTCTGGAGCGAAAGGCCACGTTTGTCATCAAAAAATGATCGAAAATACCGCCCTTCCAAAAATCACGTCAGTTCAGTTGCGCCCTATGACTATCTCAGGAAACCATGACTTATCGATGAGGAGAAATCAGGCTTAAAAAGTTAAAAGTGGAGGTCATCGGTTACTTTTCTGATGAGTGAATGACTGGAGGCACTCAGCCATGCCAATCTTACTTCCGCACCTCTGTGCAGAACCAGAGCTGGTCTGGAGAAAAGCGTTTATGAGGGCTTTCGGGTAAATTAATATTTAAATAGTTTATTTAATTTACCGCATCTACCTTCAAACCAAAGCTGTTTTCGTGGCGGGTCGTGAGTTCAATTGAACCGTTTGTCCCTTCGCGCTCTGACAAACCGGTACCGGCACGTCGGCACGAACAGGTAGGGTATTACACCAGTACAGGCAGTTTTTTATTAAGACTGCTTGTCAAGAAAACGCGCAATGACTAGCTAGCTATTTTAAGGGTACCGGCTAGGGGAAGAAAAAAGACTTCTCCGGAGCTGTACAGCTACCCGTACTGGCTAGCTAGCTAGTAGGGGCAAAAACAGACCCAGCCTGTGACGCTGCAGGATTGATCATTCGATTCGATTCTTCGCAATTTGCAAGTCCTCTTTCCCCACCATCTCTAGCTAGCAGCCGACATTCCATCACATACAAAGAGCGAACATAATGGTTTCTACTACAAAGCTAGCTAGCTGTGGTATTGAATTCTAGCCGGAAAGTTCTCCTTGAAGTCTGCGGGTTCCCCCTCAGCCAAACGACGAGCTTCCTTTACCAATCAGCTTTTCAGAATGATTGCAAGAATGTAAGCGGCATATTCATTCCCACGGCCCGCAGTCAAGGCACGTAACTGATGTCCTTTTCGAATCAGAGTATCCAGTACGACTGTGCCCTGCATGAGAAACTTGCCTCCTAGCATGCCTCCTTGCATGGGCTTTTAAAATTTGTCACTCCCTTTATCTTGACCCTCTCGGAACCACGTGTGAGCCCCGAAGGCAGCATCCCCTCCTCCTTTTTGCAGCCTAGAAGGCAAGATCTTATCGCCGCTTAGTCCACCAGCACTTCTGCAACGGTTACATCATCGGCATCATCCATGAGAGTGTTGTAGCTGCTGCAAAAAGGTGGCATCAGATGGCGCGCGAGGAACATGTTGCATCATCTGTGCAATCTCTTGATTGCCCTCGCTCTGGGTTGATGATGGGATGGGGAAACTACCAGGAGTGATATTGGAAGGGTCGTGGAGCTGATATCGATGCTGTTTGACAGCTCCATCTTTCAAAGACCCAGCATAGTAGAGTAGCTCGCGCCGTGGAAGCTCGTCATAGATGATGCCAAGCTTCCGACTGGGAGGTGCAGGGAAAACAACTTGTGAGCGGCATGATGCCATCACGATGGGCGCTTCACACCATATCCTGCACTCAAAACTCACCTGTACTCCATCAGCCAGCACATGACGGCTGGGAGATGCAGGAAAGACGGACTGTGAGCGGCATGCTGCATCATGATGGGCATGACGCGCAATTTTCTGTGCACTCACCTGCTTTAGCCTCAAGAATCCGCACCAGATCTTGCCACGCACTCCTGTGCTGCAATCCAATGGTCACTACCAGTTTCTCCAACTCTGGGTGAACTTCATCGACACGAAAGTACGAGAAGCTGTGCCAGTTACGTGGGTTGTTCTTGGCATACTCCTCAAGCGCGGCCTTGACTTTATCGATATTGCCATCTTCCATGAGGTTGGCTCTGTATGCGAATTGGAACCAAACCGCGGCATTCGGACTGCGAGCTCCGTTAACGATCCTCATGTTGGCTACGCTTCCATTGTTGATTGTTGCAACTTCGTTGGTACCCGCGTATCGTACCGTTGTGTGGAAAAGATTAATATCTTCAGGAGTATTGAAAAAAGGGTAAGATCACAATGCAGTCACAAATCACAAATCAGTTCCACAGATGCTTCGGCTTCCTCCTTACCCTCCACAAACCAACAGTACCACAAACCATCAGTGATGATAATTGAGGGATCATTCATGTAGATCCTGTCACCGAGATCGTAAGGCCGACGTGCTGCCACCAGCAGCATTCCTGAGAAGAACGATCACAAAATCATGTCGCTTAGCTACAGGGTTTCTTCCAAATATGCAGCTGCAGGAAAACGCACCTTCAAACCACTTTGAAGCACTGCTGCCAACAGCAAAGGAAATGGAAACGAGCAACGTCGAAATTGAAACCAGTAGCGGCCAAGGGTTGATCCTCATGACCGACAACAAAAGCAGTATCAGGACGAAACTGAAAGCACCATCTACAATCGCTTCCAAAGCATGGTCAATCACAGAAGCGTTTCCCACATTGGCACGAAAGTACCGCAGTTTCTTGTACAGCGAATCACAGCACTGCACAAATGCAAGCAGAGAAAGCTCGTTGCTCCTGTCTGGTCGAAAGAGTTTCCTCAGAGCCTTTCGCTTTCCGACGTTTACAGTCTCACCATCATCATCTAGCGCCAGCATATCGTAGAACTCGCACGATAATTTGTTGCGTCCCGGTGTCAGTTTCAGCAGCCTGTGGTAAACGTCGTGAGCTGACGTGATCAGTTCATCGCGCGTCGATGCTGGGCCAAAGGTTTCGCCAAAGAGATGATCATCGTCCATGAACGTAAGCGCTCGACGAAACCGCAGAATGTCTGAGATGGATGCGTTCAAAGACTGCAGAAGAGGATGTTAGTATACGGATTTGCTTGACGGCTGAAAGAAGAAAGCACGGACCTTATCCATTCTGTTCACGGGCTCATCCCAATGGTCCAACAAATCCTTGATACGGAGATTCCCACTCGCATCGTGTTGCAAGTCAGGACGTTCCGTCGGGGGTCGGATATCATTCTGTGTCGTAAGTTCACTGTCGTCGTCATCATCCGAGTCGCTATCGCCACTGGTATTTGGAGGATGTGGATGGTTGGACGAACCTCCATGCCCTTTTTGCGCCGCATTTCCACCCTTCTTGAGAGCTCTTCGTGATGACCGTGGACTTCTGCTCCAAGTTACGTCACCCAAAAACTTTACCTGGCTCACGCTTTTTTCTTTGCCTACTGGTGTATCCTGTAGGAGTTTTTCTTCCTCGGAGGCGGCAATTTCGGCTTCTTCCGCCAGCGCTGCCAGTTCAGATACCAGAACCACGTCTTTCAATAACCGTTCGAGGCGCGGCTTGAACGCCATGAAGGTTCTCTTTCCGAAGTACATGGCAACGGCAGTCCGTTTGATGGCCGTGGCACTGCCCGCCAAGATCATGCTTACTAGCAGCCGGATGTAGAGGTCAGATGACAAAATGACCTCGCCACTTCCATCTCCCTGCAAGTAAAGTCCTGTAAAGTAGAACCAACACTGCTCGATGCTATTGCTTCCTTCTAACAATATCAAATCGAGGAATCCCCAAGTGGCCATGCAGAAAGGATACCCACGAGCTTGAATGAAAACGAGTGTGAGCAGGGGCCCCAAGCACTGTACTGCCAGTCTCGTTCCCAGAACCAATTTGTCAATCAAAACCCATTGAAATATACGGGAGCACTCCAAAATGAGCACTTGTTGCCCCATAAAGTTGAGCCACCACGAGAGCGACGCATTGCCCGGGAGAAAGCTGGGCTTGGGATTGTCGAGTACATAATACGCGAACCATGCCGTCGCAAAACACGGCACGACAATGTGCAAAACATAGGACTGATGCCACAGTAGATTCCATAGACGTTGGAACAGTTTGAGAGGATTGCACCATGTCCCAACAAATCGCTGCCATCGTGCTTTTCTTTTCTTGGCAGCAGACTTTGCACGTAACAGCTTGGGACTCTGTTTCTGATGATGAGGTCTGAATCTCGGAGAGTTGGATACAGATACTTCGCTGTTAGCAGCACAGGCACTCTGTGTCAAACTGCTATAGGTGGGAACTGTTGCAGGATCCGCCAATAGTTGTTCCTGTTCCTCCACAACTGGATCATTTGCTCCTTCTGCAACCACAAATTTTTCTGGTTCTGGTTCTGTATCTGCTTGTGCTTGTTGATCTTGCTGCTGTTGAAAGGTTTCAAATAGTTCTTCGACATGCATGGCTCCAGTCAGTAATCGATCCGTGCTGTTGGTTGCCTGTTCTATTTCCAACGTAGGATTGTTTGTATCATTTGTCTCGTCAGAGTTGGGTGTTCCAGTCAAGCCCATCACATTATCAAAAACAGCATCAGGTTGCTCTTGTTGCTCTTGAATGCTGTCCAGAATGGCACCGGCTCGACTCTGTCCTCTTCGGTGATTGGAAGATGACGTTGCTTGGCTACTGCCGGCCGTGTCGGAACCGTCCAAGGTAGTAGCAACAATTGCCTTTTGTCGCATCTTTCGGGCAATGTCAGCCAGTTTTCCGGCGGAATTTTGACTACTGCCATGGCTGCTTCCTCCTCCTGCCAGACTGCCCGAGAGTCTCCGTTTGTGGTCTCCACTGTTCCAACTACCACCCAACGAATTCTGGTCGGCCAAACAAACAACATTGGAAAATTGATCTAATGGTACCGCGCCGAGTGGAGGGCGTTCTCCATTTACGGATGCCCTCCAGACGTCTCCACCATCGGTCGGAACTGTCGTCCTTCGCTCTTCGATCGAATGCATCAATCCCCGTTCCGCCAAATCATCCTTTTTCATGAGCTCTTCCAGAGATGCAAAGGAATTTTGTTGCGAGTGCGATCTTGTCGTTGTCGTTGTGCTTGTCAGGCGAATGTGGCTGCCGCTTTTGGGCGTCTGGCTTTTAGAAGGCGACGTGAGACCTTGGCGAGGTGGGGTGGGCGGTTTGGGAAATGATGTCATGGTTGATGGCACAAGCAGCAGAAACTGTTGCTGCAAAGAAGATGAAGTGCAAAACCAAAGGTCGAAAGGAGACTGTAACGATAGGCAATCAGCAATGCTATCTGGCTAGCAACGAGCTAATCCAGTGCAGCATTACGAAACCGACACAACAACATTCCCTCCTTGAAAGTTTTGAGCCATCCTTTATTTCGAGACTCCGTCGACACCACATCGATAGCATTCCTTTGCCCAACGGGGAAGCACGAATGAAAGAGGGCCTTCTTTGATTTTTAGTGACGGTGTGATCTGGGGAAATTTTTTGCGAGTGAAGTGCTTCATTTTGATTGGTCCATTCATCCATCAATTTTCGGGACAAGAGGAAACTCTGTCAATTTCACAATTTCCAACTTTCCCGATTTCTCCAATGTTTCTGAATTCTGAAAATTTCAACTTTTCCCGATTCCTCACAATTACATCTTTTTCTGATTTCTCACAATTAAAACTTTTCTGATTTCTCACAATTCCAATTTTTCCGATTCCTCACAATTCCAATTTTTTTGATTCCTCACAATTCCATTTTTCCCCGATTCCTCACAATTCCATTTATTTCCGATTCCTCACAATTTCAACTTTTTCTGATTCCTCACAATTACAACTTTTTCTGATTCCTCACAATTCCAATTTTCTCTGATTCCTCACAATTCCATTTTTTTCCGATTCCTCACAATTACATTTAATTCCGATTCATCACAATTTCAACTTTTTCTGACTTCTCACAATTACAATTTTCCGGATTCTCACAATTACAATTATTTCCGATTCCTCACAATAAAAACTTTTCGGATTTCTCACAATTCCAATTTTCCGATTCCTCACAATTACATTTACTTCGATTCCTCACAATTTCAACTTTTTTCTGATTCCTCACAATTACAACTTTTTCTGATTCCTCACAATTCCAATTTTCTCTGATTCCTCACATTCCATTTATTTCCGATTCCTCACAATTTCAACTTTTTCTGACTTCTCACAATTACAATTTTCGGATTCCTCACAATAAAAACTTTTCTGATTTCTCACAATTCCAATTTTCCGGATTCCTCACAATTACAATTTTCTGGATTCCTAACAATTACAATTATTTCCGATTCCTCATAATTACAACTTTTTCCGATTCCTCACAATTCCAACTTTTTCCGATTCCTCATAATTCCAACTTTTCTGATTTCTCACAATTCCAATTTTCTGATTCCTCACAATTACATTTAATTTCCGATTCCTCACAATACTTATTTCCGTTCCCACAATTCAACTTTTTCTGACTCTCACAATTACATTTTCCGGATTCTCACAATCAAATAAAAATTTTCTATTTCTCACAATTCCAATTTTCGATTCCTCACAATTACAATTTTTCCGGATTCCTCACAATTACAATTATTTCCGATTCCTCACAATTACAACTTTTAAAAATTCTCACGATTCCAATTTCCAGATTCCTCACAATTACATTTATTTCCGATTCACAATTACATTTAATTTCCGATTCCTCACAATTACTGTTTCCAAATATGTTCTCACAATTCCAACTTTTTCCGATTTCTCACAATTTCAACTTTTCTGATTTCTCACATTTCCAATTTCTTCTGATTCCTCACAATTCCAATTGTTTCCGATTCCTCACAATTCCAATTATTTCCTATTCCTCACAATTACAATTATTTCCGGTTTCTCACAATTCCAACTTTTCTGATTTCTCACAATTCCAATTTTCCGGACTTCTCACAATTCAATTACCTGGTACAAGGGGGGTTTAGAGTACTCGTAGGGAGGTTATACCCTATGGAAGCCAGCGAGGGCCAGGCCAGGCTTAGACAAACAAGAGACAGAATTCAGGACTAGCTAGCTGATAGGCCACGCTTTCGCGGTTTGCATTCGTACTGAAAATCAGTTAGGTTCGGTGGGATCAGGGGAGATAGATTGAGGACCAACATGGGGGTCAAAGGGCTTTGCAAGATGCACAGAGACATGTAGGCCTTGTTGTAAGAACACTGGTCGCAACGGAGATGCGGGTCTGGATGCAGAGCATGCATCATTTGAGAATATGAGTACTGCTTTTTGTTGGCATTGGCATTGGCAAGGCGTTGTAAAAGAAATTTGGCTTGGGGACAATTCAAAGAAGAGAAAAGGAGCAATCCTGTCCCAGTGGTTTGGTGATTGAATTGCTTCATGCTTCATGCTGGTTGTGGTTCTCGTGATCTTTTCTCATTGGTTCTGGAGAGAAGAGTAAACCAACCCAATTCAATTTCTCCCTCGTGGGGATCAAACCGAGGGCACTTCATCTGGTACTAGCTAGTAGTACATGTACTGGTATCTGTACGGTACCTATGACTTTGGCTGACACAAAAACTCGAGCGTGATCGACCTGGGCAGATACGACATGTACATGTAGCCAAGTGGGTGCCGGTGCCCCGTACTGTATTGTCTCTTTCACCCCCTACCGATACCCTTTTCAACTTCAACTGACGCTCGTCAAAGAGTACCGCGCCGGCAACGAAATGTTCTACTGAAGCTACATGTATGTATTCACCTCCAGAGCTTCGCTCCCAACACGCGTCCTTTTAGTCATGGACGCGATTGTAGTCAGTACCGGTATTGCCAACAGTACCAGTAGGTATCCTCCACCACAAGCAAGCTAGCGGTAGCTACCTTGGGCATCATCGATTCGTTGAATTCAGATAAAAAGACGATTGACGAGTCAAAAACAGTCCATTGTTAAAATGAGAGTTTGCTCTCCGGATTATATTCTTATGAAGTTCCTACCATACAATAATATGTAAAAAGTACAAGGGGTGGTTGCTTGGTTCGCAAGAGAAAAAAGCCTCTCCTCTTTAGTTGGTAACCGACCTCGGCGCTTTTCCGCACTTTTCGGCCATTCTCTTGTTGCGGCAGCCGTTGCACTCGGGTTGTTTCTCCAATAGGATTTTATTCCTGGCTTCCATGGCTTCCTCCAACAATCGTTCCTTTTCAATGGCGCATGCCAGGACACTGGAAATCTGCAAGAGCATTTGTTCCACTTCCGGGTAGTAGACAGCACGATCCGTCACTCCGGTATTGAGCGTTCCCAATACCCGCCCCGACGATATCAAGGGTACATCCACACACGCCTGAACTCCCATTTGACTCAAATTGCGACAATCCAAGAATTCCGAATGGGCACAGTCCATTACGCGGACGGGTTCTCGGGTCCGCACGACGTGACCAATTTGAGTGCCTGCCAAGGGGAGTTTCATACCCAGAGGCATCGCCCCCGATGTACCATCGAGTCCGTAAATCTCCAACTGCTCACAGCCGGTTTCATCCTTGGACAAGAGCGAGATACTGACGCGAGCGGCACCGACAATTTCGCGGGTGTACTCGGCGACAATCTTGTAGGCATCCGCCACCCGCGGTGCCTGACTGAGCGCTACGACCAGTTCATTCAATTTATTCAATCGGTGCGCTTGCGCCATGATGACGTGAGGAGGAGGACAGTATTCCTCCTCTCCCGTACGGGGTTTGCTATTCTTGGGCACATGGAGTCCTATTTTCGTGGCGATGCGAGCTGTGATTTGCCGCAACCGGCGGTTCTCCTGCTGCAGCTGAAGGTAGTCCTCCTTGGTGTAGCCATCCATATCCGTAAGGGGAGAGGAACGACGGGAGAAGATCTTGAAACCCATGATGTATGCTACTAGTACTGCTATTGATCCTTGCTTGCACTGTTTCTGGCTAGTGTTTTTATGTGTTGCTACGCGGAGTATGCGATGGCGGTCTCCTTCCTTGTCGTGGGCCTTGTGGCGGCGTTACTATGACCGATGGAATGGTGGTGTGCTGTGCTGTGCTGTGCTGCGGCAACTCTCGGCTTCCATGCTTACTACCAGGTACCACTGGTACTTGCGCTCCCAGCGAGCGAAGCAGCCTTTCTCCGATGAAAACTTCTTTTTTGTCTTCAAGCGACGCTTCTTGTTCTCCCACCCGTCATTTACTTAATAATCGCCTTTCATGCAGACACCTGAAATGGGACCAGAGTCACAATTGATCAATTTATTTAAGTCTTGGCCACTTGTAGTCACCATATTGACTACGAGCTAAAAGAATGTGGCGACAAAGTGATTTAATGCTGCTTTAGTAGTCAAAAGAAATAACTAAGGCCTGACACCTTTCTGTTCTTTGCGGCAAGATATGGACAAGCCTCAAACCTCTCTCATAAGAATGTTTTACATCTCCTCGGGAGCTCCAGCGATACCCTGCCACCGCTACATTCGAACTAGCTAGTCTACGAGGCAAACTCACCTCGGCGTCACCAGATGTACAGGTGTGGGATGTATCGGTAGCTATAGCCATAGACACTATAATATGTGCGACTGGAATATATCTCTACTAGAGCGGGAAGGCCGCGAAGGAGTCTGCTGTCCAGAGCCCAGAGCCCAGAGGGATGGGGAATAGAGACATATCGGTAGGTTTAGTGGTAGTGACAGACATCTGGTTTCTTTCTTGCCGAGCTAGCAGATCCCAACATAGATGAGTTTCTTTTAATACAAGTAAATGTGTGTTTATTAATGGCTGGTAATCAAAGTCAGGAAAAATAAAGTCAACCCCTGCTCCCTCAGTTGGGAGTTGGGGAGAGCCAGTTTGAGCGAGGTTACCCTTGCTTGTTTTGGAACGCATTTTCATGATGTCAGACTCTAATAATGCTATGTCTTGCTATTTGGCATGTCAACTCCACTACTCTAGTAGTACCGGGTAGTCTTTCTCAGAGGCTAGTCTAGCTACTGGCTAGTTTGCTTTCTCGCAGCCAGCCAAATCTGGAGGCTTCTGGACTACTTTTTGTGCGCTCTCTCAAGTGTCAAGGCTAACATCAGTGCTGCTCATTGGAGATTCTGAGATTCAAGTAGATTCTAATATTCAAGTTTAGAGTGATCTGAACCCCGTGTATCCGCGTACATGAAAAAGTGTCCTTTCTACGTAACATTTCTGCGTTGTCACAAGATGTTGCTGGTCACTGGCTCATCAATGTGCAAAGACCTACCGTAACCCGTAAACCATGGCTAAACCATACTCTTGTAAAAACAATTTGTAAAAATAATAATAAAAGTGCCAAAGCTCCCAACGATTTTACGATTTTGCCAGTTCTTTATTACCAGGTAATTGTACCAACGCGGTACCCTGGTGTGTAGTAGTACTAGTAGCTGCTTTGATGTTAGATAGATAGGTGATACCTCTCGCGCTACAGTACGTACAACGAACGGAAGTACCGATAGCTACGTACCTGCAGCACTTGGAGTAGCTGTGATGGTGGCACGTGAACATCACGTCTATTCACCATCATTCGACAGCCAGCTGCATGTACGAGTATGGGCTATTGCCTGTGGCCTGGTTTCCCAAAGGCCATGTCTACAGTCCGATTGGAGAGTATCGATTTGGGGTCCATGCGAGCCCGCGTTTCATTGAACAATGCCACGGGAAAGCGAGATTGCATAAACAATCGCAAGTCCGCCACTTGGAAAATGGATTTGGGAATCTCCAGTTTGGCCCAATGACTGGTAGCACTGTACTGCTGTCCAATTTTGCGCATCAAGTCACAGTATTTGCCCGTAAAAGACTCGGTAATGGCCCGTCGTTGCCATTCCTCATCCGATGGCAAATAATGAATGATTCCTACCCAGGAATGTAGCCCTTGTGGATCTCGACTGTACGCGGGAGACATGTACGAGCTGGAGCTGGCCGACCATCGTTGTTCAATGGGAGCCGGTGCGGGAATGTTGTCGCGTTCAATTCCTGCCAATAGTTCCTCCATGAAATCCATGTCATTGCCATTGTTGCGTTCTTGTGATCCCGTGGGAAAACAGACTTCCCAGACCCATTGCTGTCATGAACCCCAGTTATAAAATTGTGTATGAGTGAGTCCTCAATCATTAAATAAACACACATTCGCCCGTGGTATCGTACCTGCCCTCCACAATCAAATTGCAGCAGTTGATCACTTGGTTTTGTCTGATATCCTTCACTGTTTCTCCAAAACTCGGCTTCTGCCTTGTTGACGCGTTTGACATGGTCGACATTCAAGGGGTCAAATGCCAAGAGTGCGTCTCTCAATTCCCCAAATCCCATGCCCTCTATGGTTTCTTTCGTGTATGTTGTCGTAGTAGTAGTAGAGTTGTCAGCATATTCTTGGGACAGTGTCAAAAGCAAGTCGGTCAAGGGTTGAAATAATTGTTTCGTGGAGAGTGGTGCCGACGTTTGTCGTGGAACACTCTGTGGTAGTGTTTCTTCGGGATCATTGGTGACCACGACGACGGCATCCTCAAAGGGAATCCACATGTAGCGCATATGTTTGTGTTTTTCTAGCAATTCATCGCGTTGTTCTCGGGCTTGTTGTCGTGTCAATACAAATGTATGTTCCACCAAATCATGGGCCGGGATGCACTGCATCGTGACTTCCACCACAATTCCCAGACATCCCAATCCGACTTTGGTCAAATGAAACAATTCGTCATCTTCATCCTGCGAGGTCAATTCG
The DNA here is from genome assembly GCA_903772945.1 of Seminavis robusta. NCBI lineage: Eukaryota > Bacillariophyta > Bacillariophyceae > Naviculales > Naviculaceae > Seminavis > Seminavis robusta. Next base: position 54,927 of record CAICTM010000198.1, read on the forward strand.
ATCATGCCTTGACTGGGTGTCACGATTTTGAGCTTGGTCACGTAATGATCGACGGGGGCAATGGCTTTTCCGGTTCCATGCGCCCCGACTTGCACAAAGCCACCCATTTGTTGTTCGGCAATGGATGCCAAATTGGGCAATGTGAGATTATGCGGCCGCAGTGCTTCAATGACTTGACTGACACGAGCCCCGGCTTGAGCCGTGACGGTGCGGTTGACCGTGTCCACTTTTACTACCGAATCCAAATGGGCCATGCTCATCATACCCTGTGCCTCAAACGCCAGGCCATTGGGAGAGAGTGCCGATCCCACAGGTCGTACGGACCGTCCTTGGGCGTGGCATTTTTGGACAATGGCTTCCACCTCGGCAATCGATTCGGGTTCCCAATACGAGTCGTTGGGGACAAGCACACTGTGCGTGCCACTCCAATTGAGAATTTTGGTGGTGGTGTCGTCGTCGGCTGCTTCTTCCAGGCAAGGTTGTCGTGTATTCCAACCAAGAATAATTCCACAAGATGCCATGGCCATTCCTAGGAATGACACCAATAACTTGTGACTCTCATCCTGCTGATGATGGCTCTTGTGAGACGAGAGGAGGACTGATAGCGACGGCAAAGCTCGAGTTGTGGAAGATTCTGGCCGAGCAAAGGTGGAAGTCCATCTCGAGGACCTGATCAGTCGAGGTGAAAACCTCCACATTGTCTATGTTACCTTCAGTAGAGTAGTCTAGAGTTTGCAATAACTAATTAATCAATCAATCGATCAATCAATCCCTATGGCTTCAATTCTATTGCTTTCATGGATGTCAAGAGGTCGTCGCGTTTGCATTGATGGATGGATGGCCTGATGAGATCTTGCAAGGAAGTGATGCCAACAAAAATGAGTGGAACCGCTTACGTACCGTACGTGGCAGTCTTTGATTGGCTTATTTGAATCATGATTCTTGTAAATCTTGGTGGATGCAGGAATGACCATGCCGGCGCTCCTCCTCCTTCGATTCCTTCATCGCGGTTCCAACGTCCCAAAAACCTGGCAAACATCACATCACAACTACAACACAGCGAGCTAGTAGCAACCAACTCAACTCTTTCGTAGCTTCCCTCATCAACAGTACTCCAATATTCGACCATGAGCAAGTCTCCATCTCTTCGACGCATCCAAGCAGACATTCGTGAACTGGCATTGGATCCTTCCGATCGGTACCACGCGGCGCCCTTGGAGCATGACATGTTCGAATGGTCGGTGCAGACTTCATGACAAGACAAGAGATGGCTGTGTTTGTCTTTTTACAGCGGGTCGTCTCACGAGTGCCATTTTGGTTGTTTTTGTGTGTGTATAGGCACTTTACGATTCGTGGAGCCGATGGAACCGATTTTGAAGGAGGTGTCTATCATGGACGCATCATGGTGAGATAGTTGTGTCTTTTGTGTTTCATCTCATCGCTTGTGTGACTTGAGTGTCTGACATTCACTTACTTTTTGTTTTTACTTTCCATTTCTTTTTTACTGTGTTATGTGTACAGCTTCCACCCGAGTATCCATTCAAGCCTCCTCATATTATTTTCTTGACTCCTTCGGGTCGATTTGAAACCAACACCAAGGTCTGCTTGTCATTCTCGGCGTACCATCCCGAACTATGGCAGCCAGCGTAAGTCTTCCATTCATCTATCCATCAGTCGATCTTTTTTTTAGACAGTGATGGGTCTTTGTTGTTTTTGATTTGGATCCTGATCTTGTCCATGCTTGCTTGCTTGCATGGTATTTTATATTTATATATGAATATTTAGCTGGGGCATTCGTTTGATTCTCGAGGCGCTGATTAGTTTTCTACCGACACCGGCCGATGGTGCCATTGGAGCGTTGGATTGGACTGGGGATGAACGAAAACGATTGGCCGTCAAGAGTGTCCACTACCACTGTCCCACATGTGGTTGCAAGGCGATTGAGCTACTTCCCAAACTCAAACCCAAAACGGATACTTCTGACAGTAGTAAAAATGACAAACCAAAATCCAAATTTCAAAAGGAAATTGAAAAATTACAACAATTTCAGGCAATGGAACACGGAGAAGATAAAGATATAAACGACAACAACAATAAAGGAAAAGATGGCGAGGAAAAGGACCCGAAAGCAAAAGAAGAGGTCCCTAAAGAGGAACCAAAGCCCTCGGTGGAAACATCCGTGGAAGCGACTACCACGACAACCAACACGAACGACGAAACGGAACCACCCACGGAACAGGCCCCGGCGGTTGTTACTCCCACTGCGGCGGCTCCACAACAACAACAGCCTGTTGAACAAATGCAGGATCCTCCCATGGTGCAATTGCAGCAACAACAACAACAACAACAATTGGAATTCCGACAAGAAGATGGAATGTTGTCTTGGATGGTGGATCCCGTATTACATGGAATCATTGTCATACTGGCGGTTCTCTGCTTTTTGCTCATGCGAAAGCTGCAAACCATGATGGAAGAGTTGGAGGAACTCAATGCTGTATTGGAGGGATGATATGGATGGAAATGAAAATGAAATTTGAACAGTTAGGCAATATTTACGTATGCATGTATGTGTGGCAAGGCAATTGAAACAGGAACAAATCTGTAGCAACTAGATCTACTTTACACGCTTCTTTAGTTAGTTAGTTCGTACGGGCATCTATCATCTGGCTAGGTACCTGGTACATGTATCATGGAATAAACACTGTACGTTTGCCTCGTAGTACATCGTATTTCAAAAAGTTGTGGAGCCGCACCTCCATGGTCGTCTCAGCTCCGGTACCAGGTACTGGTACCAGCCACTTGGTTGTTATTGCTTCATTCCATCACGCTGTAGCATCTACTCCTACCAGTACCGGGACAGCTAGCTAGCAACCATATTATTTGATGCCAAGGTGGTCCAAACCGTCTAGATAGCTGCGATATTGTCTCCTTGCTGGAGCCTCACGATCGTTTAGCAAGTACCGGTAGTCTAGTTCCCACGTTGCACTCAACTACTCCATCGTACCCTGCTGGTTTTGTTTCCCTTCCTACGATACTGGTAGACTACCAACTGCCATCATTCTCTCGCTTTGTGATGGACAGTTAGTCCAGTTGTCACGAAGAACACACTCAGTACTGTACTTCCACTTTTGACAAGTAAAATGGCTACCGTATGAACACTTTTCACATAATCTGTATCTCTAGCTAGTGGCAACTAGTCTAGCTAGCTAGAGATGCATTCTCCGTTCCTTGTCCGAGAGAGTGAGACACCCTCCTGGAAGTTGGCAATATTGGTCCCACACATCACTTTCAGGGACGAACCAAGCTTGGGCTTCTCCAGGCTCCGAGGATAATGGCGTCGAACCAATCTGTGGCCGTGAGTCAAAGGGAACACGGAGAGACACTGTGCGTGCCAACGCATCCGTCTCAAAGGCATCTTGTCCACAGGCAAAAGGAAGCGAAACAATACAAAACTCCAATGGTTGCAAAACAATGACACCTTTACCGTTGGAGGACAGATCGTTGCTAAGGTCAAACACTCTTGCAGTGGTCGGAGCTCTTGCCACTCCTTTAACATTACGATCAAGAGCAGGACTGTGATGATGGTGTCGGTGATGCAACAGGCGTGGCACCAGCCAGCGATAGCCACAGGAGAGTTGTTCTTGAATGCAACGTTCTGTATAGACATTCCCCAACCCACCCAAAAAATGCAGCTCCGATTGCATGATATGAACTTGAATGGGAGGTCCATTGGATTGCACATTTTGGAGACAGACCCATAGATCGACATGACGTTGTCGATTGCTGCTGCTTGCGTTGGTCCGTAAGATGCGGGTGCGGCAATTTTCAGTATGATTCAAGGTGACCCAAAGAGATAGACTGGATGTAGTACCTGTAGTAGTACCGCTTCCGGTAGCATGGATCATTCTACCATTGCCCTTGGCAAAAATGGCTTTGCGATTGGTCCAGCGTGACTTGGGCATTCGGTTGCAAAGGTTCATGCTACAATATGCATCTTTCCAATCTTTGCCTCCAAATGCCTTGGGTCTCTTGGTGGTGGCAATCTGGAAGCGTCGGTGGACCAAATCACTCCAAGTTTCATCCGCAGTGGCCAATTCTCGCAGGATCCCAGTGTGAGTCTGAGCCATGCTACCCAACATGGGCACGTCCATGAAGGTATAAATGTGGCACAATATCTCTCGAGGAAGCTGAAGGAACATGTTCACCATGGAGGAAGGAACTGCAATCAATGCTGCAGCTGGTTTTTGATCGACCAATTCTTCCGTGGCCATGGCACCACTACTGCTACCACTCAACATCATCTCCATCTTCCTGTTCAATTATGATGACAGAGGTGTGAATATACCAGGTATGCCTCCTCTTCTTTGACGCCTTCAGTCCTATTCTTTCCAGAGGCTTGTCATGGAGTTGATGACATTGTGGTGGTTCCGCGAAGATCACAATCAGCTGACTCCAGCCAAGTTCTCAAGTATCTTTGTGTAGAATTTGTACTACAGCCTACGTAACTTCGAATTTGGAGCTCCACGTCCTGTTCGAAGAATGTTCTTGACCTGCGCAGGTCTGTCCGTCATCCACTATGCACGAATGAAAGATCCAAAGAAGATACCGGTACATGTACCGGTACGGTGGAAGCTCGGCGGTACAGCTCTCTGCATCAAGGCAAACTAGCAAAGGCCTTTGGGCAACACCGTGATTGTGAGTAGTGTAGTAGAGACGCCCTTTGTTGTCCATGTCAGCCAGAGGACGGGACCCAGAAGATGGCAGTGCTCTTGAGTTCTTTCTGCTTTTTGCAGACGCAGTCTGGTCCTTTTGAGTTCAAGTTTCAGGGACTGCAATGTAAATATCTACCCAACCTACCCAGGTCAGGTACCAGTAGTAGTCTACATGTATGTGCAATCGAGTAGTTATTCATTTTACGTGACTCGCTGAACACAAATACGCAATTTTATAATGAGATGAAACCAATACTGGGACCCTTGGTGTCCCGTTCTTGTTAATTGCGTTTCTTCATGATGCTGCGGTAAGATATTCACGGCGCTGGATCTTTCAATTGTTGACCAACTTCATCTGATTGATCCAGTGGGAGCCGTCTGGATCCAAATGTAGTGGATTTGTCGTCACAGATCCACTCTTAGTTTCACCAGGTACCAGGTACCCTCGTTCTTCCAAGACATGTATTGGCTTTTTAGTTTCCAGAGAAAATGAAAAAGAAACTATCAATCAGAGGCAGTCTTGGCCCCAATGGATTTTCCAACAAAGCCAGACAACGAGAGAGCCAAGCCTTTCATTCGCCCACTTCTCACTCATGAGTACTTCTTGTCAGCCTCGTCTCGCGAGTCACCCCATCCGAATGGAATCCAGCTATGAGGCTTCTGGTCGACCATCTGTTCCGCGTCCATAAACGCTAACTCTGGTTCTTCAAACACGATTTCCTCGGATGGGGATCGCGGCGTGATAGTGCTGACGAAAACATCCGAAGATGGTCCCGAGGTTGGTAACTTTACACGTGCCTCAATCTGATCCATCATTTCGTCGTCGGACATGACGGCAGTCGTGAGCAACAGTGGCTCGGATACGTGGTTGCTTCTGCTACCACGAACGTCATTTCCGCCATTCAGGTGGCTGTCATCTTCCAATGGTGTTGTCGTGTTGGCATGCTTTTCTGTTACGCTGGCGACATCATGAGAGCCATCTCCGTCCTGCTGTGCCTCCACATTGTTTGACTTTTTGGCCTTTTCATGTGCCCGTTGACTCTTCTTCATTTCAATTTCCATCAACGCCGCATTGACCTTTTCTTCTGGTGATTTGATGTGTTCTTCCAAGTCCTGCTCAATTCGTTCCATGATACTCTTGGCTTGCCGACTGTTTTCTCTCATGGAACTAAGGACCAGCGCCAATCGAGCCAATTCTGGGTCGACAATTTCGTTGGGCGGGAGTGTCAATATGTACCTCCAATCAGCGTTTTGTTGCATTTCGGACGCCCGGAATTTGTCCATGTCCTCCTCATCATCGTAGTAGTCATCCAGCTTTTTTGCGATTCCACTGTCATCCAGTTTTTGCTTTCGTTGTGTAAAGAGTGCACTATCTTGTTGCAGCTCGGTACATTCATTTTTGAATCGATCCAACATGGTTTGATAATCGCGTTCGCAAGTCAGCCATCGTTGAGTAGCAGCGGCATACTGACTCTGCAAGGTGATACCACCGAGTTGATCGTCATAGTAGTGCTTGTACGTGTGCGTCCCAGCACGGTCTCCAGCCGGCACTTCCACGGTTTCCGAAGGCAACTCTGCCAACAAGAGCTCTGGATTGTCTTCATAAATATCTTCCTTGGTACGTTTGGAACAGCCTTTACAACAACCACATATACATGGATCCTGTTCACTTTCTTGCTCTCTTTGTTGCACAACTTTACAGAGTGGAGTTGACTTGGGTGTCATGCAAGACAAACACAAACAGAGAAGCAGCAAGAAGAACATGATAACCATATAGATGGCCCCCGTTCCAATATCACAAGCATATGCATTGTTGCTAAAGAGTTTGCATTCGTTGTGAGAAAAGGCAAGGAAGCAGCCTGGCAGAGATGCTGCTGCCAAGGCAAAGCACAGGTGGGCAATCACCCGCGAACATGGAAACCGACAACAGCAGAATTCCACCATGAGGAAAAACATGGCCAGACCAGAAAATCCAAGAGACAAACTGGATCCCCATTGCGCCACACGTAGTTCCAGTGATTTATCGCGTGGATCGTCTTCATCGTACCAGTAGCAAATCTCGTCTTCGATGTGGTATTTGTATCGCCATATGCCTAGACCAGCCTGATCCGCTTCGAGACTTCCCGTGGGCGAATTTGGAGTACCACCGGTAGCGTTTGTTCTGTTGTTCACTTGTAGAACCCACGCCAAAGTTCCATTTCTACCGGTATTCCCAGTGTAGGTAGTGGCAGTAGAAGACGAATCCACCTGTTGATCCAGTGGCTTGAGGTATATCAGAAACTCGCAGCTAAAGACCGCTAGTACTCCCATGGCAACTGCTGCCGAGATGGCGCAAAACAGTAGGAACTGACAAAACCGTGCACATCCATCCGTATGTTCATCTACCGCATTAAACTGTTGAGATGGAAGGTAGGAGCCAGGTCGAGATCGTCCCCGGCGAGGCATGATGGGGCTGACTGCGAAGAAGAAATGACTCGACTCGATGCGAACACCTATCGAAAGGCGATGTGGGGGGTGAAGATGGGGTAGAATCTTATCCAGCAATTGCAAAGATGCTGGCCCGGTCCACAAGCACCGGTAGATCTATTAGATGTCTGGCAGCTTTGTACCACTTGCGATAATGTCTCTCTACTCCAACTAACTCATTCCTTCTCTCATGCACCTCTGTTTTCGGCGTTGTGGGTTGTGGACATACGAGTAGCATGGCGTCGCCAAGATTTCAGATTTGCAGCTAGTGCGTTAAGGTTAAGACTACTAGTACCTAGGCGAGGTTTCTAGCAAAAAAAGTGATCTAGCTAGCTAGTCTACATGTTGTAGTACATGTAGTGCAAGGTGCAAGGATGTGCGAAGCTTTCGCGAAATCGCGCAATCGATTTCATCTGTGACTCGCCTCCGACTGAGTGTCTGACTCGACCCTTTTCTTGTGCAAGGCTCCCCACCGCCGCATTCTCACCATTCAGCCTCAGTCCGGTCCAAATTTTACTCACAGAGCGGAGCACCGGCGTGTCGCACATCGCTGAGACGAGCAGAGCAGGAGCGACAGTAAGCATAAAATCAAACATCAGCAAAAGCAAAAACAAAACAAGAGCTCACAGTGCAGCAGCCTAACACTACAACAACAACAGCACACAACAACCAAAATGTCCTTCAAAGACTCCATCACCAATGCCTCTGTTCGCCACTTCAGTGGATACATCTGCCTCAAGCCCCAAGTGGGGGATGATCTCAGCAAAGTCTACAGCCCAAGTGCCATCAGTGCAGTCTGGAAGAAGTGGGCAATGGCACGCATGACACAAAAGAAGCCCTGTGTTGGTATCATTGACAGCGTTGAAAACAAGTTTTCCGAGGATCCAGTTGTGAAGGTCACTGGAGAACTGAACTCTTGTCATCATGAAGCTATGAATGATGCAGAGGTAATTGAAACATTGAAGTCTCTGTTCTGCACCCTGGCCAAGGCCCTCAAGCAGACACAGACTGAGTTCAAGTTCTACGGAGACAATGATAAGTACTTGTGCCGGTACAACATCTGCCACTCCAAGAAATCACTTCGTCAATCCTGGGGAAAGCTTCGAGCATCTGCTTTGTTGGAGGATGAAGAACAAGATGAGACCATCACACAACACATGCAACTCCCTGGAATGGAACCTCCCAAGAAGGAAGTAAGCCTCAATGACCTGATGACTTGGTATTGTCCGATGGGCCCAACAGAGGTTGAATGCTAGGGGGAGTAGCTTGTTAGGGGGGAGCAGCTTGGCAGAAGGCTCCATTGCACAGACTCATAAAAAGAATTTAGAATAAACTGTACGTAACTTAGAACGATTGGAATAAACTTTGAGCAGGTTCTGTAGAACAAACTCACAAACAAGCCTAGAATTAACTTAACATCAACGATTTCAAGAAAACTTTGAGAGGGCTGCGTCGTCTCCTGACTTTTGGCCCAAATTCGCTCTGTTGCTCTCTTGTGGCCTGGGGATGCAAACAAAGAAAGCAGACTGTATCATAGCAGTAGAAGTTATCGTAATGGAAACAAAGAAAGCGGAAAGCCCACCACAGAGGCGGGATCTGCTGCGTGGGCTGTGTACCTGGTAGCAGAATGCCTTAAAACAGACGAGGCCAATGGAAGCAGTTGGCAGCTCTATGAATCTGAGCCAACAAGATCAAGCAAAGGTGCAGTACCGGTATGGTAGATATGCGGAGTCATAAGAGGGCGACGTAACCTGCCATCTTAAGGATGTCCCACGGGGTAAGGGCCAGTTTCAGTCGTGCTTCGCAAACAACACGAGAATAGCACGACAACAACAACAAAACCTCCATTTGGAGATGCTGCCTTCAACCAATTCTTGCTCGACACCAGTGGCGAGTTTACTCAGAGTGTTATAGTATGCATTGTAGAGGAGGAGGAGCTCTATCAGGGTGACATAAAAGAAACATAAAATGTGTTGATCCATATACACAATCGGTGACTGAAGCTGGTATTCCGAAACCGGGGTTGTCGCGGTGACGCTGTTAACTTTGGTGATAAAGCACTAGCACGCATTAGCCTCTTTTATGTTTCTTTTGGCATGCTCAGATGCAGTAAAGTGCACTGTACAAGATAGTATATTACATGTAATAGTCAAAACAAAGGTATTGTATGTCTATTTGGCGATGCAAGCTGGGAGCATTCGGATGATGGAGGTTTTGTTGTTGTTTTCGTGCTATTCTCGTGTTATTGCCTTTCTTAAAACCAAGGAACACAGTATCCCCCGTGGGACATCCTTTTAAAACACTCTAGATTCATGGAAACTAAAAAATGAAGCGAGAGTGCCAGAATGGGTCAAAACTATGAATTCAGCATTTTCCAACAAATCTTCCATGTATTTTCCAAAATTCTGACTTGACTCGACTCAACGTTTAAACGTGCATGGTCTACTACCGGTACTAGCTAGAGTAGTAGCCGTCGATCGATCGGAGCTCACCACCACAAACAAACCTCTCCTCTCTCATACCTCACCCTCTCGTTTGGAGCACCAATGGAATTAGCATGGGGTCCGTGTCCGCTTTGATCCAGAGTTTTTGAAGAAAGAGGAGGAGCGTAAGGAAGAAAAGAAGGTACAGGACACAGGACCATTCACGGTCTGTTTGCTTCTGCTGCAACTGCCTGTGTGGACTTCTCATCGTTGTTTCTTCTATCCGCCTTTGGTTTCACAGAAGCTTTTGAAGATGGCAGACAACCGAAAGAAAGAGCGTGAGTGTGTATGGGACAACAATTTTTACTTTTTTCTTCCCGTTGTTGACTTTGCGGCCCTTTTCCCTCTTTTCGGCAAGTATGCCGCCAGTTGTTTGATCGTTTGACAGATACCAGCAACCGAGCAGATCTCGCCCTTCAGGATCAATTTGGTTGGGTTGATGGACCAGATGAACATTCCGGCAAATAATAACGTGACGAACCGTCTCTACTCGATGACCATTGAGCAAGCCGGCGACTTTGACAACCTCTATGACAATAACTTAGGCTTTCGCGGTCTGATTCGATTCAGTTGCTCCAAACTGTGGTAGTCCAGGAAAATGGTGGCCCATTTACTGGTATGGTCAAACCGGACACCACTCCGGGAAGCGGCGGCGGCGGAGGAAATGGAGGAAACGCCGGCGGAGAACTCGTTGTGGCATAGCGTTGTAGACAATCTGGCCCGCCAAAAATTCTCCTGGCATTGGGAAATTTCTGCCGCACCAGGGCGTGGGGCCGCCATGGCCTACCGGTGGTTATTATTCATACATCACCAATTTATCAAATTCTGGAAAATCATCAATATTCATCAGAGCAGAGTTTGGTTGTTGGTGCAAGATGGCCAAGGGTTCACCGACCCCAGCGTAGCCTGCTGACTAGAAGAGTGAGGATTGAGGGCAAAAGGCTCAAGGCTTCTTGCTACAGTATTAGGAATTAGGAACGAAGCCGCAGGTTTGCACGAGCATGCATTCGGCCAGGCACCGCATTCGGTGTCTGGCCTCTTGGCCAAAATAACTATTATCGATACGGTAGGCTTCCCCAGGCAACCCGCAAGTTCGCAGGTGTATTTTCATCAAGCAAGGCTCTTGCCGTCGTCGACTTGCTTGTAGTCTACCATGAGCGCTCTGTTAATGGCAAGCAACTGGCCACAGCATACGGGAGCCCTCCTTGTTCTTTCGATTGTGTTCGAGGCCGTGGATACTGATAGTTGCCTGTGCCTGACTGCTGGCTGGTGGCTGATCAAAACTCAAACTGGTTTACCTCGTGGCAGGAAGGTTCCTGCATCTCTTCGCTCGGGTGTCCATGGTAGGGTCGTCCATAATTAATAACATCAAATTCCATTCTGAATTCTCTGCCATCTCTGAATCATATTGCTCCAGGAGCAGGTTGCCCGGAGCCAATTCGGGCTGCTGCATGCAACATTCGTTTGTTTGGGTGGAAAAAGCTGTCAAGTGCAGTCATTAAGTCGTTTCTTAGAGAGACAGCAAGAGGCTAAAACCACTGGGATCTGTGGAGGGACCAGTGGCAAATCCAACTAAATCTTAAATCTTACTGTTATCAAACAAAATGGCGTTGAGGATCGAGGTGTCTTGCCTGGTTGGTTTCTGCTTCGTCGTACACAGTTGCCGAATGGTGCTGAAAAGCCCTTCGCAAGGATTGCTTCGTTTCCATATTATGGCTACGACTGTACCTCTGATTGGATTGAATGAGCTATGAATGAATCGAATCTTTAAACCGTTCGATTTCATTCGATGGTTGGGCTTCCTGTTCTCCTGTTCTGGACCGATGGGCCCTTTTTTGACTGCATTAAGTTTCGCTTTTCTGGGCACTGGATTGTTCAAATAAAGCCGATTGATGAAAAGAGCTCGCGAAAAGGCGCCATTAACTCGTTTGAGGCAGAATCTCGGATTGGATAGCTCTTTACAGAAGCATCAGCGCAATGTCATCAACTCATCAACAGCGCAAAAGAGCTGCCAAAGCTACTCAGTAGTCGATATAGGCTCTTTTGCATGCCATCAAAACATCAAAGCATGGTCTCTGAGTCTCTGAGCGAGCATCTATCTCTCTGAATCTCTGAATGAGTCGAGTCTACTACTAGCTAGATCTGGCATTATTTATTTTTGCAATGTATGTGGACCCGTAACCCGTAACGGGCGCTCGGCCTCTGGCTCATTATTCAATTATTATTGCACGCGAAAGGCCAGCTCCTCGAAAAAGGCTATAGGTGTGAACACTTAACCGGCCTTTCCTTACTTTATCCAAATGAGTTGAAGAAGGTGAAATGGAGCACAACCCGAAGTCATTGTGGAGAAGGAGGTGCAAGATTAGATAAGATTACAGTACGTACTAAAGAGGCCTGAAGCCTGAAGCAAATCTTACCGGTAAGCACTTTTTGTTGGACTTATACTCTCCCCCCAAATCAAGCTGCAAATGCAATCAATGACTATTGATTTCGAGTCATGTCAGAAGGCTATTGCTCACAGTTGAAGCTCTCTATCTCATTATTAATTGACTTATGCCCTCTCTGACTTGATATTTCTCTGCTTTCTTTGGACGCCACCTTCTTCAAGCAAACGGTATAAAGGACAGGCTCATGATGCCGAAAAGAATGGATCTCGAACAGCCTTCTCATGCTTGTTTGTGGAGGGTTCCGCAGCATGCTTGGATGAGCTCGAGCTGTGCACGATACCGGTACTGGTACTGGTACAGTCGTACATGTACATGTTGTTGCACCACAGATGCACGAAACGCAAAGCTTGAGCTGCTTGCAGGGAACCGCAAGGCGAACACGCGGGATTTATTGGGCCTTTTTATCGCGCATGAAACCCACTCCACCAAGGCACGATTGTTCTTTCTTGAAGGCTTCAAGCGCAAGAAGCCTGGGGACCAGCACTCGCTCAATTGTTTTGTGTGATTGCCAAGCAACAAGAGTGGTGATGAGGCTCACAATCCAACGACACAACACAACCAAAAGCAAAAGCAAAAGCAAACAACCAAAGTCAGTTCGCTTCATCTCGTCTCACAAATAATGTTCCCTCTCTCACTGCACCGCAACCAACCACTGAACGACCTAGACTCGTGTACCACAACTTCCACTGCTGACGATCACAACATCATGCTCTCTCCTTCGTCTCAACAAACCCCCACCAGCCCTCGAACTGGTCTAGCCGCCCGCATGCAACGCCGCCTGCGTCGCATGAGCAGCAAAGACAAAGAGACTAATAGCAACAAGAATAACAAGTTTGACTTGCTGGCACGACAAGAACAACGACAACTGGGCGAAGAGATCAAGACCAGCAAACACTACGTCAAGAACTTGCAAAACTCGTACAAGATTCGCCAACACGCCAAGGCCACCAGCATGATGCAAGTCTTTGCCAAGATGCACGCTTCTGACTTGTCCGAAGAGATTCAACTGTGCGAACAAGAGCTCAAGTACGAAGAGAGCATGCACTCCATTGATCATTCCACAACAAGACGAAGAATGCGAGATGGATCTCTCCGATCTTCTGCACGCAATGCATACTCCACGGCAGCATGACCCATTCCATATTATTGCCCTGCAGCCGCGCCTGAGAATGCATCCATAGAATCTCATCATCATTACTATAACTTATAACTTGCTCAGCAGCGAAAAATCTCTACTTCTAGCTAGCTACATCTAGCTAGTTTGCTTCACTGCTCTGTCCATGATCTTCCAGAATCTGGTTTGCTAGAGTAGAGAAAACATAGCTGACACCTCGTAGTTGGTCTACCCACAGCTTCCGTGTGGTGGCGTATTGGCTGTAAGAGAGGCCGACCCAGTGCAGCTTATAACAATTGAAAGGTCGTCCTCTCCCTGTCAGGCCCTTTCGAACTTCTTGGAGGAGTTGAGTTAACTCCTCGCATTCGTTGCGGTTAGCATAGTCTACTGGTTCGTTACCGTAGGTAGCCTCTGTCCTCTGTCGGTATGCATGGTGGCTTCGCTTCACGCGTGGTAGCAGAAAGGTCACGACTCGACTCGACTCCGCAGAAGTGGGTGAAAAGACGCAACGCAGAAGCCAAAAATATGCATGCTGGTCTAGTACAGCAACCACTCATCGTCAGGCCAAACAGGCTGCTTCTCAAGTCGTCCTCGCGGTGAAGACTTCGAAACTCCAAGAAAGCAACTACTAGTACTACTGTAGTACAGGCTACGGTAGAGTAGTACTCTGGCTAGAGCTAGCTAGCTGGTGTTGGTGGGAAAGGCCGTGACAGCCAGCCCACAAGACAAGTTTTTCGCTCCCGTTAGGCTTTTATCAATTGCAGCAAAAAGTGAGTATTCTAAATATTTTATCAATTGCAGCAAAAAGTGAGTATTCTAAATATAATTTACTGGGATTGACAGAGACAAGCCTTCAGGCTGGAGTTCTGGTGCCGAGTGGCTAGAAATGAAGGAAGGCAGTAGGACCAACGCGAAGCACCTCGCGAAGCGAATCTAGTAGACAAACAACTTGGCGCCTTTGGAGGTTGTGGGGGTTGTGGTAGACACGATAAGGAAGGAACGTTCAGGTTCGTTTCCATTCCGAGTGCAGCCAGTTGGCTGATGTTCTCACCTCTTTTAGCAAGATCATCACGTCCTGCTGTAGCTGTACTCGCAACAACCGGTCTTCCAGTCTTCGCTTTATTTTGAGAGGCTATGCATAGGCTCCAACAGGCGTTCTAAAGAGAAGTGACAAGGCCTGAGTGGCTTTCAGGCAGGCCCTGCCTCAGAGGGCGAAAAGCAACGACGACAATAATCATGATTCAAGCTGTGACAGCCTTTCTCCACCGGAAGAACCGTGATGTCAGTCCTGGAGTGCGGCTTGGCTAAGGGTCTGGTGTTGGTCCAGGTGTGGCCATGGGCCTGGAGCCTGGAGATGGAGCACGAGAAGGTCCTGCGATTGGTCGGGGAGTAGTGCCTGATGAGGACGCGGGGAGATCCATGTCAGGGTCCTTTGACTGCATGTATGGCAGCTTTGCAGGCAGATCTGCTGTATTTTGCAGAAGTGAAGGGAAAGCGGATGTTAATTCTCCCTGACCCAAAGCGGTACTGTACCAGAACAACTCAATGATGCAAAGATGCAAACCTGGATCTCATGAGTTCTTGAGATCTTTCGCAGGAGTTCTAGCTAGCTACCAGTAATTGGTCACGCTTTTGCCGACACGGGAAGTAGCGCTGCTCATGGTGACTTCAGTTCCAGCTGAGGGAACCGTCACTGACAAGAACAAAACTCCATTGCAACCTTGGCCTTGTCTCTGCAGATGCACGCGTCTCTCCGGTCTATAGATTCATAAGATTGTCAAACTGGTTGAGAGGGTACAATAGTCCACCAGGTTTCGGCAAAATGTGCCAGCCGCTGACGCCGACATCGTCGGTGGGAACTGGGTCCTCCCCCCGAATCCACCCAAGACCGCCATATCCAACGTTTGTAGCAGTTATGACAGAGACAGTGATTGGAACCCTTTGGATGTGCACAATTGGGGCTTGTCTGGTTAAGTTGCTCACCCCGTTCTATCAGTGGACTCGGGGCGCCGCTAAGGAACATGGCGTGGACAATGCGCTTTACTTTACAGTTGCGCTTTCTCTTGTCCACACGGGAATGTTTGTCTTCACAAATATCCGTAAGTTTACCAACACGGGGTGTTTCCATTGCCAAACATTTTATGCTTGCTTTCTAACCGGATGATCTTGCTTCATCGCAGCATACTTCATTTGCGACCTGTACCAGATCGCCCAATCTGCCAAGATGTACAGAAAGTCCTACATGAAGCCCAAACACAAACTGTTGCTACGCCTTGGAATAGATCTGGCCATGGCTCATCTGCTCATGGGTCCTTTGATGACATATTTGGCAGCTCCTGTTTTCTTGCAGTTCCTGCAGGACTTTGATGCATCCATCCCTTCCTTTGGTAGATCCATGACCACCTTCGTTGTCATGATGCAAACCAACGAGTTTCTCTTTTATGGATTCCATCGACTGTTGCATTCCAAATTCTTGTACAAGAGGATTCACAAGAAGCACCACGAGTTCTCTGGCAGCGTGGGTTATGCAGCTGAATTTGCCCATCCAGTCGAAGGTGCCCTCTCCAATCAATTTCCCATCTTTGCTGGGATTATGATATTGCCTTGCCATCCCTTTTGCCTATTGATATGGATCGTTCTTGGGCTGCAAAACACATATGAAGGACATAGTGGCTACAGCTTTATCGGGCCCGAGAGCCCTTTGCCCCTGCGTTTCTTGTCTAGAGCCAGAGGAGTCGCCTTTCATGACTTTCACCATACACACAACCAAGGCAATTTCGGGAATGTCCTTACCGACTGGCTGTTTGGGACCATGGATCACTGGCAAAGCATTGGTGGGTTTGAAGGATACATGGAACTGAAAAAGAAAGAAGGCGAGGAAAAGGTGGAAGGCAAATCATCATCCGGGAGGCAGGCTGCAACGAAGACGAGCTGAAGAAGCTGCGTCAGCGTTTTAACTCCCTTGAACCAACAGTAGTCCAACACTAGCATGTCGCTTCTACGCAAAGAGTCGTTGTTCGACTCATTGGTGGGACTTTGCTCTCTTCCGTGTGTTGCGATTGAAGGAAGAGAATCACTCCAATACTAGCATGTTGCATCAATACATCAAGTGAATTGACCATCTCTTTAGCCATCAGGGCAGCACCCCGACGCCAAGAGTCGTCTTTGTATCGCTCTGCGAGATTGTAGGACTGCCCGTGTTCTCCCTCCAAATGTTGCCATTGAAGCAAGAGTATCGCACCAATGGTCATATGATCTGCACCTGTACCATACCAGTATCTTGCCTTGGCTCACAACTACAGTGATGCTACTACATTGTCGCTTTCATACGAAACGCTAGCTAGCTAGATACCGGTAGGTTATCTAAACAGAAAAGTGGGAGATTGCAAAAGATTCGTTGATTTTATTGTAATTTGAAGTCTAAGAGGTTTGTCTATGAAGAATGCGTTTTTCTTGGTTTTTGAAAGTCCCTACTGGAAAGCCTAATGAATGCCTTAATGAAAAGCGTGTGCTCTTTGGTAGGCTTGCTGGCTGCTGGAGTGGCTGTGAAGTTCGGACATCATGCGAATGGTTTCCTGATCCTCCATTCCAGTAGCCCTTTGCACAGCCTGTTGATCGAGAACTGCTCGAATGAGCTGAGCCCGAGCCTTCTTGGCCGAGTACTGTTCGCGAGTGGAGCGGCAGTATCTTTCGATTCCAACAACAGTTTGTTGGCTAAAGTCGACCTTGCCGAGGCTGTCTTGGCGGCAAAGGCGGGCCAGGTGAAGCACGTCCTGTTTGACGTTGCGCTTGAATTGGTCGTAATCCATGCGATTGTACCAATGCTGAGTGGCGTCAACCTCCTCCGTCGTATTGGTGGCTGGAGCGAAGGCTTTGAGCGACTCTGAAAAGGAAACAGAGCGGACAGCGCGCTTCCTTCTCGACGTGCGAACAATAGGCGCCGACGAAATTTGCTCTGGAGTGACCATACGCCTCAAAGGAGCTGAAGTGCGAGACCCGGTGGTTCTTGGACGCTTTCGGCGGCAGTCATCGCGCCCCGAATCTCCCAGGCTGAGGTCGCTGAAGCCGCGAGTGTTGGTTTCGTCTTCAATGCTGAACATGTTGGTTTTGCAGATGATGCTTGCTAGCTAGTAGTAAGATGAATGAGATGCGCTTGAATTTGTGCGATGATGAGTTTGGCCAAAATCTTGAGCTCTCATCATTGCTTTTCTTGTTTGTGTTTTAGCTGGTTTGATCCAAAATTGCATAGAGCATACTGGAGAACCAAAAACGACTGCCCAGTTCTGCCCAGTTCGCTCCATGCTGCAGTCTCAATGTCTGTCCCATAATTTGGCCTCCCCTCTTAGGTCCCAGTGAATAAGACTATCGGCATTTGTACACAAGGCTGACAGCTCAGAATTTGTGTAAATTTCGAGTTGAATGTCTAATGTCTATTCTACAAATCTTCATACGACTAGCAATAGGAAGAGCCGCTTCCGATCGGATTAAGTTGAATCATCGATCAAGACATGGGTTGAACATTATTTATGATACTACTGTACAGTATTTATTAGACTAGTATAATACTTGTTTTTCCTACTTTTCTCTCGTTGAAGCTTCGAAGCATTCATCCTTGATGGCCAACATCCCAAGAGCAAAGTGCATATGTTAACACTGTAATGTTACAAAACAGTTACATGATCTTTTTCTCGTGTCATTGACGTATGACCGGAGGCCTTTTGAAGCGTAGGCATTGCCGCTTACGTTTGTGCCAACACGGATTTTCCACGCGGTACTGAAACAGCTCCAGTATTACAAAGATGAGGTATTCCAATTCAAACAAAGAATAGCTCAAATATTTTTATGACAAAGTTTGTTTACCTCATCTTCCTCTTGCTGTTACGTGAGACATGCGCGAGTTGAGGGCGGACATTCTCATCTGCGAATGGAGCAGAATGGCGATTGAAAGATGAACACAGTGGCAGAAAACTGGGTCTCCATTTTCTGGCTTGTTCCCCTCGGCACTGTATGGACATGTACAGAGTTTGAAAGAAGAACATTCAGAACAATTTTCATCTATGCTCCTGGATGTTTCATTAAATCCAGACGCCCACACAGCATCCAACCTTCTGGCCTGTGAACGGAGGATCTACCTAGCGATGCCGATCCGACTGCTTCCTGACAGCTTTGGAGGCACCTATGGCACTAACGATGACTACGTTGCTGACATCCACCTCAACGGGACATGCATTGTTTGGGGGTTGCTTTCGTCGCTGGCGCCCTTGCATCTGGTCTTCAGCGACTGCTTCCCGAGAGAGGCATCTGATAGGTGTCAACTTTTTGGAATCCACCTCTATGGCTGGAGAATGGAGAATGATGCAGTACTAGCTAGCAAGCTACTACGCTACTACTAGATCTATTCCTTCTTCATTGCTTCTTTCACCGACTGCTTCCTGGGAGAGGGTCAGGCAGAGGACGCATGTTACAGGTGTCAAAGTTGCTCTTCAGGAGATGCATTTTCAGATGTTTGTACGGGCTGGGCTATCCTCTGTAATCGTGCAGGCAGATTGGTTGCTTATGGCTTAGCTAATCGCTTCCGTTGCTGGAGTTGCTTGGCCAGGAAGAACATTACGTCCATAGCAGCAAGCAAAGCAAGAGGAGTGGCTGATCGAACCTATCCCACCATCAGGCATCTGCCTACCTAGCTAGGTACTCGTAATAAGGTAACTGGCTTTGGTCCTCGCTTGGTCCTGCTGTGACGGTAACATTTCCAGACTCAGACGATGTGTCAGCCATCCCGCTGCCACCCTTCGTCCATTGTCAGTCCACCTGCCCCTATAATGGCTGGAAAATTTACATGTACATGCAATGGTATCAGCGGCTTCGGAGCACATTCTGGCCTGATTCTCCCCGGCAGAAGCCTCACTATAGTAGCTTTGCTGGCTTCGAAAGTGGCCGATCACAAAGGTCGCGCTTTGAGTTTGGTACTGCTACATGCTACATGTAAAGGGTTGCTGTACTTCGGTTGTCAGAAGAGGTGACGGAAGGGATACAATCAATCCGCTTGATGCTCTCAAATCTCATGCTCATGAAAGTTTGACATGGTTTGGGAGTATTCTACGTATTGGCCATGAGTCGTCTCGCTCGAAACTCAAAAGATTCTTCAGCATCTCGATACATTGACATTCCTCACTGGGCCACATTCCACATTCGTCTAAGTTGCTTCCCTGCTAGTTTTGAACGCTTGTTCAAGTTCACATTTTGCTACAAAGCCCAATTTGACTGAAGTGGCTCTACTGGAAGGAGTCTTACTCTGGATTTTGAGTGCAGACTGGCGGAACTTTTCGGAACTTCATTCGAACTTCTTGTTGACCTCTGTCGCTATCGGTATCATCTACTACTTTCTTTCGAGGCTACTTAACTATCTAGCTGCCGGTAAGCGACGCATCTGGTTGTAGTGATCTTATGCGGTTTGCTTTCAGCAAGGGCTCTTGCTTGGAGCGATTCTTGCTTGGAAAGAAAGAAGTACCTGTCAAATTGCAATTGTGTTTTCTCAGCTCCCTCTAGGAGGAAACTTCTTGTTGGTATCTGCTAACCTGTCGTAGAGGTCAGACTTGAAGTCCCGTCTTCTTCCGCTGGGATCTTGGGGTTGATTCGCAATGCCGCTTGAACTAGATTCGCCGATGGCAGAAACGTCGAACGGCTGCTGTGCAAGTCGCCTAGCCGCTGCATCCGCCGGCGAAAGAGCCATGTCCAGTACAGATGGGTTTCGCAATCCCTCTGAGGCTCGTATGCGGCTGAGCTCATCCAGTCTTCGTAGATCAGGTATCTGCTGCAAACGAATCGAATCGTTGAGGGATAAATAAAACAGGTGACAAGATTGCCGGCCAAGGTCTCAACCACTTACCATGTTGAGGCGATCCAGTTCTCCACCTACCTGACCTCCTCCAAGTCCAGCACCACTGCCTGCTCTGAGGGCCGCCAATTGGTCTGTCCGAGCCATTTGCGCTTGTAAATCTTGCATTGCAAGCCATCGAGCAGCCGAGGAAGCACCGGCACCGGCACCAGCACCTTCAGAGCTGCCAACACCGGATAGTGAGTCCTCTTGCTGGGCCATGAGCTGCTGCATCTGCAGGAACTGCAATTCATGATCAGACAAACCCGCTCTTCCCATTCCAAAAGAAGAAGAAGGCAAAGAAGAACTCGATGCTGAAGCTCCAAAGTGAGCCATGCCCAGAGACGCCCTTTGCTCTGCCGTCAAGCCGGCAGTGGCAGCACCAAAAGCAGCTCGTCCAGCTGAATCACTGCCACCAGCAACCATACCTGCACCTGTTCCTGCGCCTCCAGCGAGGACTCCAATCCCTGTGCCGCCTGGCCTGGAAGCCGCTAGTTCACCTTCCAGTTGGGCAACCCGTGCCTTCAACCCTTGGTTTGCTAGAACCAAGTTGTGGTGGCGTTGGCTAAGGTCCTCTGCCCGCTGCTCCAATGTTTCCAAACGATATTTCTTACGTCTTCGTCTGGCTCTGGCTGATTCTCGGTTCATAGCCAAGCGCTTCTCTCGCTTCAGTTGCTCTATTGAGGGGGCACCGGGTCGCCCTTGATGGACGCCTCCATCTGCGGCGGGTGCTGGCCCCGTGAAGTCTTCCTCATCCTCCGAAGATTCTTCGTCCGATGAATCGGCGTCTCTCTTGCTTGCCCTTTTTGCTGACATGGTGCACTATGGCATACACTAAATTGGTTCAAGCAAGCTGATGGCTAGCTAGCAGGAAGCAAATACTGAGTACTAGTAGAAGAACTTGTATCTTTCTGATCTTTTTTTGTGATGGCTGTGCGGCGAAGTTGGTCCCTAACTGGAACGAGAGAGAGTTCGTTTCGCTGGCGAGCATCTATAGTACCTTCGTGTTGCTTATTCCGTTTGGGGCAGTTCGACCAGCAAGCAAGATGGGTCTTTGGGATGCTGCCTTTGAAAAGCAGGCAATCCAGCTTGGTGTGTAAGACGTTGAAGGTGGCGGTCAGTCTTCTGCCTTAATTTCGCATTGTCACTGTTGTCTCAGTTTCAAGCAGAAATCCTCGTAAGAACATCTCAACATGGACTGAAAAATTGCATGAAGGGTGCCGTTTGTAAGGAATACTTAGGAATGTTCGGCACCCAGCCAACACATGTTTCCGTAACAGTTAAGAGGACACGCTCTTCGCTTCCACATCGAACATGCTGTTCAGGCAACTGCACTCATTGGGGTAAATTGAATGTGCTGCAGCTATCGAAATAAGGCTCTAAGAAAAATACATTGAAGTTCGGGTCAGATGGTCACGGGCAAACTAAGACATAATGCAACAGAGAGCTAACAGAGTTATTGTTGATCGTGGAATGAACTCATGCGATTGAAGGTGCGTTGACGGCGAGGTTTCGTTCGGCTTCGCGGTTCCTAAGAGTAAACAGGCTGGGATTACAAGATTGTTCACAGAACGCCGAGAACGGGACAGAGGTTGCCCCGCCCATCAAACCCATCAAGAAGAGCACAGGCACGTGAACGTATTCATCGGATAACGGAACGTTTGAGAGCCAAAAAAGTGTTACTCCGGAGTACCACTCTTCAGTTGTGGATGTGTGGACGCCACCCAAGGTAGCCAGTGCGAGTACCAATGCTCTGGGATCAGGGTGCATGGGTACAGTAGAAATTAGAAAGGACGCAATCTCAGTATCATGATGCAAGCAACAGTGAGCTTCAGCGTTGCTAGCTAGCTAGCTGCAAAAGCTACAAGGTGGAAGAGTGGTACCGGTACATCACGACATCACGACTATCACGCCAAACCTTCGACCTTCCACAATGGCCAGAGCTGGCCAGGATATAATCTCGCATTCCCCCAAAGCGCTTCCAATCCTGCTTGGCTACTTTTGGAGTATGTTTGACTTATCATACCACGTGCATGTTGATGGATCATTGAACCCTCGTGTCGAATTCTTATCTCTTCAAGGGTCCGCCAAGGCACTCTACTGGTACGGTAGCGGCAACCGGCAACATCATGCGTGTCGTTCCTGCTGGCATCCTGCTGCCGCCCAGGTTGTGTCGCCAATTGCCAAGCGGAACACACGTCGCAATGATTTTATGATTTTGATGTCCTTCTTCGTCTTCTTGGTCTTCTTGGCTTCTAGCTAGCTATTAATAGTAGTCTAGTAGAGGGGATGCTTAGCGCATTCGGAATTCCTTGTCTCCTTCTAAAGGTTCGTAGATTCTACAGGTACACTGCTGCTTCTCCTAGTGGTAATGCCTCACCGGTAAGAGGATCATAATCAATCGCCACGCCATGTTAGCAGGCAAGCGAAGTCAGGCAATGCAAGATACCGGTACGCAGGTTCCGTGTCAAAATCCAGACTAATCTAGTACATGTAGATAACTAGATCTAGAACTTGCTAGATGCAAGTATTTATATCTGGGCTGAAAAAACTGGTGATTTTGCCCGTTACTTCCTGTTTGGTGGTGCTGAACCTGACATCAGGCTGCTGCGTTGGGTGAGATAATCATTAGCACCGTAGCACGGGCAACTACAGGAGGGCAGTTTAAGGTGCATTCATCTTTGCCCAAGCCTACAAAGTATGCAAACCCCAACAGTTCAGTCCCAGCTAACTTCGTATTTTAAATAGTAACAAGTTGCAACTTTTCTCATCCTGGGCGTCCCGGCAGGTTAGGTGTAAAAGAGGCTCACACTTATAAAGCTACCTTTACTCATAGCATGTACCTGTACTAACTTTTTCGTTTTACATTTGCTTCTGCCTTCCATGTTCCATGATCTTTCATGTAGCAGCTGCTGTCCTCGTTTTCTCAAATCATAGCAGAAATGGTATGGTTTTCAAATTCTGGGATGTCGTCGGTAGCGTCGGTTCCATTCCGCACACTCGGCTGTTTATGGATGGCTAAAGCCCAAGACCTATTTACATCAGCGAACAAACAGGGCTGTACATGTAGTCTAGTGCTGTGTACAAGAAGTGTATGTGTACACTGGTGGACACTCCTAGTGGCTAGCGCTGGGGGAAGCTGTCTCCTTCCAGCGCACTTCTAGTAGCAACAGTAGCTCGTACCGTGGCTGGCTGGGGGAAACTGGCGGCGGGGAAGCTGTCTCCTTCCAGCGGTGGTTTGCTCTATAGTGGTATCATCAACTTTTGTGGGATTTTTAGCTGGCCTACTACATTGTAGTCTGCACAGAGGGTGCTGCAATTGATCCGTCCTTACCTCCTCACCACTCCGTCTGGAGGATTGATCTACCGGTCCTAGCTAGAGCTCTAGCTACACTTCCGGAGGCTCTTCCGGACTAGCTAGTAGAAGCTCAGCCACTTCGTAAATAATGCTGACGACCTGCGGCTGGCAGCATTAGTTGGCAAGACACTTGCGACGAAACCGGTAGGGCAGACGATACCGATAAACTCGGGCACATTCGACATACAGCAAAGGGCAACAACCTAAAACAGTTCACAGCTGCATAGCTAGCGGTCTTGTACAGTACGAAGCTTCTGGCTACATAGAAGCAAAGCAAATCGTGGAGTAAAACATGAATTAATTATGATAAATGATAAGGATCAATTGGTTTGCGTGAACTTTTAGAAGTCAGCTCCGTGCATTCCTCTGGCGGCTGGTCCTCCTCCGAATTGACCACCCAGCAAGGCGGCAGCATTCTGGCCATGCATACCATTACCAGCGGAAGGTTCTCTCATGGCGCTCCTTGCCTTCATGATCTGCATGTAGCGCAATGCGTCCATGTTGCCATTGCCCATTGGTCCTGACGATGGAACATTGCCTCCTCTATTACCGCAGTTGAGTGCCGCAGCTGCGCCCCCCAATCCCAACCCAGTTTCGGCACCGCCAAGACCGACCAAGGCGGCTCGTCGTTGCAGGTTGAGCTGCTCAGCAAGCAGCGCCTGGCTAGCATCGGGAGAAGCAAATCCAGGCATTCGGTTACCTCCCAGGAACTGAGCTGCGTCGGGGCCACCGGCGGACATGCCCATTGCCATTCCCGACGCGGCAGCTCCCAGTTCCGCTTCGAGCTGTGCAACACGCATGCGCAAGGCATCGTTGGCTTCGGCAATCTTGCCATTCTTCTGGGTCAACTCTTGGACGCGGCTCTCGAGGAGCTCCATGCGGACCTTCTTGCGGCGGCGACGGGCACGAGCACATTCGCGGTTCATGGCCAGGCGCTTCTCACGCTTGAGGCGCTCCAACTTTTCGTATCGGTTAGGGGCTTCGGCGGTGGTGGAGGGAGCTTCGGGGGCACCCGTAGACTCTCCGCTATCGGAGGCGTCGTCATCGGGTTGGTTCATCATGTTGGTTTGGTCGATTGTCAAGCTCATGGTGAAGACAGATTCGGTGTTGTGTTATTATGGTCAAAGAAAGAAAGAAGCGCAGCGTGGAGAGCTCAGTTGCCAAGTTATGAGGACAGGACTTCTGACAAGGTACGAGCAGCTTCGATCTTATTGATGCAAACGCGTGCCGGCTTTTCTGGTACACTTCTAGGAGAGCTCGTGTAGAAGTGTACTGAGAAGTGTGGCGCGCGTTTGAATCAACAAAAACGAAGCCGCCTGTAAATTAATTTCTCATCAGCCAAACTGGGAGCTGCGAAATTCGCATTCAGATAAGTTCAGGTGGTGTCATCAGTACGCAGGTTGCGGAATGACCTTGCAGACCTCATTGTCATCGGGACGACGGAACATACGTTTTACCAGTCACTTTTATCTGCCGGGGCCCCAGGAAGGTACACAAACATTTATTCAGTATACGTAGAGGTGTACAGGAGCCCTATACAGGAGACTCTAGCAAGATTGAGGGGACGTCAGTGGCGAGAAGTCATAATGCATTACTGTTTGGCTCTAACTAGTGGGACAGACTTGAAGAACAGAATAGAAGCGTTGATTCCCACATGGGCAGTCTGGTTCTTGGTTGGTATTTACTGTTTATTCCTTACTGCCATGAGGTCAGTAAAAGGAGCAGTAATGGCAGTAATGCAGTAATTCCTCAGTAGCAGTAATTATGCACAGTAATTTAAAGCCAATTGAAGGCAGTAAACTACAGTAATTGCAGTAATAAAGGCTAATTACTGTGCTTTTACTGTCATTTACTGGATATTACTGTTGCAAAGTCAGATTACTTACTGCATGGGATTACTTACTGCAGTAATTAGGTGGCCAACAATGGCAGTAATTGGACAGTAAGGAGCCAGTAACCCGGATTTACTGCAGTAAATACCAACCAAGGTCTGGTTAGGTCTGGTTCTGGTTATCCATTGTCTTTTGTACAAATCTGCTTATAGTTCGGTCCCTTATATTGCCTTCGACTGGTGACCCTCTTGAACCATAAAAGCCATCGACGAACTTCCAGGCTACGCTTGGCGAAACAAAAGGCGACGTGTAGTTCATGTGTCCGCAAACTAATTGGGACACACGGAAAAGACCCAGGCGCCACCAGCTGGCAAGCCATAGGTCTTAGTCGGTCCTACCGGTATCGGCAATGGGGCAGTGGGAGAATACTAGTCTAGCTGGCTAGTAGCTATTAACTAGTCTATTAATAGTAATAACAACAACAAACCTCAACAAGATATGTATGTACCGGTAGGTCTCTAGCTACATGCAGTTGCAATCATTTTGGACTTGATGGATTTGCCCTTTTGGGGCATGGTAAAGCAAATAAATCAGATTCTCGCCTGTTGGTCCAAGCAGGAATCTCACCGCCGAATGAATTGAATATGGAATCAATCCTTGTGTGCTACCCTTTAGGTACCGTTGCTGGCTTCGGCTCTACCAGTGCCGTATTACGCCGGGCTGCAACCGATAAAGATGGAGCTTCTGTACCTCCGACGGACAGGCCTTTCCTTTGTGCAGCCGTTCCACAATGTTATTTCATGATTGTACGGACAGACAAACGGGACAGTTGGGAGACCGATTGACGTGAAACTGCCAGTGAAACAGCGGTTGAATGTCACCTGTGCTGAATCCGGATCCATCTTTTGATCAATTTAGAGCTAGGGCTAATCCTGCAATGCGAAGCCATCACACGACTTATGTGAATGGTGTGCATCTACCGTATGCATATCTATCTGTACTGTACCATTTCCAATGTCATGGACCAGGGGCAAAGAAGTTGCTCTCTTGAGCCAAGGTTGCAACTTTGCATGAGGTCCACCACACCAACCCAAGTGCCACAAACTTTGTGATGAGAGCTTATCAAATTGGCACAACCAATCTGCCAGAAGGATTCAATCATTCCTTCCAGATCATTAGCTATGAAATCCGAGATTTGGCAATAGTTGAGGTGAATGCATGCTACTTTTGGTTTCCAAAGACACAGAAAGAGGTGGCAGCCGTCTTGGAGAAGGAACACCTGCAAGTCAACGACACTCGTCCGCAAGCCGCATTGGTTTGGACGGAGTCAACTTCGAAGGATACTTAGGCGGGCGCTGACCAGGAAAGACCGCCTCGCCCCAAGATCAGCGTGGATGGGAACCATCGCTCCACTTTATTCATCTGTCAAGAGATCCACCAGAAACCTTGCAAGTTGTCATCTTCAAGGTGACCGCAACGATTATGACTATTATGAGGACCTTCTGCGTGCCAACTATCTGAGCTGCATCTATGGGCAGCATCTCGAGCGTTGCAAGGACGTACCATATCTTGACGATAGGGATCATTATTGCGAGAACTAAGCAAGCATCTGCGAGTTCTGACCTACTAAGTATATCGGTACGGTAGCTGTGTTCAAAATCTTTTTAGGTTGCGTTTCTGCACCAATTTTAAAAAAGAGGCTAGGGTCTATCGTGGTACCATAGCTGCATCGTTTACTGGATCAATGCTACTCCACCTTTTAAAAAAGGATCGGTGGCCAGCTCCCGACGGCGTTTGCGTCTCAGTGCAACCAGTGTTGCTTCGTTCAGTTCTGCATGATCGGACTGGACTCCTTTACTTTCGGCCAGCATTGCCGAATCGAGCATGAACCACGACTGTCCGAGCACCCAATTTTTGCGAAACATGAGGTCTCTGGCTGACTCATTTGGCCTTCGGTTGATCCGATAATCATCATTTCGTCGAATACATTTCATAGAGATTCCTTGAGATGGGCACTGCAAACGGAAAGTCCCATTTGTTCTGGGTTTTCAGGAAAGAAAATGGATAAGCTGTTGCGTCTCATCGTTGCTATTGTGGTGTCTTTGGAACTTGCGCGTGGTTCCTCCCTGAGGATTTCAGGAGAAAACGAGCAGTTTGATCTGGCCAATGGGGATGGCTCGAAAGAGGCTGTCCAGAAGGCACCCTCTCGAGATCTGGGAGTGTGGCGCTGGTTCTACGGCCCGCCAAGTCAACCTGACATTGTCGAAACCGCAATTGATGCCGGTCTTAGTACCTTGGTGAACCTCGTTGGTATTGCCGGCCTCGTGGATCTATTGAAAGGTGACGGGCCCTTCACAGGTATGTACTGGGCACCGTACAGGAAATTGCATGTCATGCCCCTCACAAGGTACGATGATTGCTGCGCGTTGCTCACCCCCCTCCTGATGTCCCAGTGATGGCCCCAACAAACCAAGCTTTCGAAGCGCTGCCAGCTGCGACTGTTGACCTTCTCAAGGCAAACATGACGGCTTTGGTAAATGTGCTCTCCTATCATGTGCTACCATTCCAAGAATTGCGCACCTTTGGCAATCCGTGGAGATCGGGAGGTCCGTTTCCCACCGCTCTAGCCAACGGAAATGTGACAACTTCTCGCAAGCGTTCTGGTCGCACCGGTCCTCTAGTCAAAAAAGTGAATGGTGCCACAGTCCTTGAATCGGACGTTGTAGCGGAGAATGGCATTGTGCATGTAATTGACAGGGTCTTGATACCTACTGAATAATAAGGTTGAAGCCTTCCTTTTATGTTCCAATGGAGAATGGCAGTGGGCAAGGGAAATTCATCGGGGGGAGACAAGACGTAGAATGGTGATTTGCTGGGGTGCTGGTGCGTTGCAGCATGATTGATGATTCCTATCCGTTCATGTAATTGAGACTAAGCCAAATTAGTTGAGCAGGTGACGTCTTCACTTCTCTGGACTTGTAACTCCGCACAATGCCCTGTGGTTGGTGAGTGCTGAGAATGGGGGAAAATGAACTCTTTCCGAAGTCATAACAAGGCAATGGATGGGAACCCTATATATTTACATAGTCCATGGAGATGCCGCTACTTCACGTGTTGCTTCGCAGAGAGGGCCAAAACTAGACCACTTTTGCGTTGCTCGTAGCCTTATTATTAATTAACACCCACTACTGTAATAACTCAACAGTGACAGATCGCTTCGTGTGCACTGGAGCGTTTGCGCGTCTGCCAATCACAGCCAAGCACGGCCAATCACAGTTCAGTTGTTTGCAAGATCGAGTATTCTCGATCGCTCCACTCCAACTGGACGAATGCTTCTTAGCTCCTTGTACGATTGTTTATGCACGTCAAGATGGTCATACGAGAATTCATAAAGCTCACAAACTACTCATCTGAAGCAAAACCAAAACAGTTCAACAAAAATGCCTCCACATCATGGTCCATTCTGCTGTTTCAACCCCCTATTTCTCTTGTTTCCGTTGTTCTTTCTATGCTGCCCCCCGGCTCACGGTGGTGGACACCATCATCAGCATGGCGGACCAGGACATCATGGAGGCGGTGGCCCAGGTGGAGGGTCCCATCATCGCGGACATGGAGGAGGCGGTCATCAAGGGGGTGGCAGGGGCGGCCACCGGTAGAATCTCTCTCTCGCTCTCTCTTCGAGTCATGTGAAGCCATTCCTTGTCGTTATGTAGAAATTAACTAGAATCGAATCAAAATAAGAAAAATCCATCAAAGTACAATTACCATGTAGTTAATATCATCCAAAATTTACCAAAAAATTGCGACCCTGCGACAATGGCTACCTATGGACACGGTATGCACGCCATATCTGTGCTTGCAACTGGGATGCAGTGTCAGTCAAACGAACGTGTTCAGTAAGATGCTCTATATTCCTTGTTTGTTTGAGAAGATTTGTCGCGGCAGCAGCCAGAGCGACGATGCGATCTTCAGACCAAATTTTCTCACACACAAAAGCAACGAAAAGCTGCCTACGGTACACTCCGACGGTGCGACGAGACCAGCTAAAAAGAGGGAGCAACAAGCACGAAGCTGAGAATCCTTGCTGTTGATGCTACCATAATGCATCCTGATCGTGTCAAAAGGAAGGGCCAAACCCAATCCCAAACCCAAAGAACCCAAACCCAAACCTCAGAGGAGTGAGCTGTTGTTTTGGTTCGTACGGTTGCTTGGTTCCTCCTCTCTTCATTCGATCAGGCATGATGCCAGTGTGTAAAGGACCGTATCAGAGAGA
This sequence comes from Seminavis robusta, assembly GCA_903772945.1. Lineage (NCBI taxonomy): Eukaryota > Bacillariophyta > Bacillariophyceae > Naviculales > Naviculaceae > Seminavis > Seminavis robusta. Next base: position 84,486 of record CAICTM010000198.1, read on the forward strand.
GATCCAGGCGAAGAAGAGAGCTTAACGCGACCTTTGGTTGACCATTGAAAATTGATCAGCAATCGTTTCAACTAATCCAGGCGGAATAAGATGTTTTCCAATCGTGCGCCGGCCGGCACGAGTTAAAATCCCCAGAGAAAATCAAAGAGTGAGCTCACAAAAAGACTGCATCGTACTCAGTAGAAAACAAAAACAAAACACCTTAACGGACCCATCATGTTGACGCACCCACCTTCTCGTCCTTACCCTCCGTCCTATGGACCTCCTCCGCCACCTACGTCCGGTCCATCTGCTGGTCCGCCACCTCCGTCCGGCCCTCCTCCGAGTCCGCATTACGGACATGGTTTCCACGGCCACGGCCCTCCTGGAGGTTTCTTCCATCCTCGAACCGTCGTCAAGACTTCTGTAGTCATGGTCATCATCGCAAGCCTTGCTCAAATTGTGGGACTCCATGCCTTGTTGCTCAAGCTTGCTCAGCTTGCCATCCTTGGTCTTGCTGCTCTCTTTGCGTTTCATCATTTCGATGGAGGACGCCGCCATGGTCCTTGGCACGGACCCGGTCATCACTGGCGTCGCCATCCCAATCACCGCTTTCATCCTCATCCTCATCGTCGCTCCCACCATGGCCAGTTTCCCGGACGTTTTGGCCCTCCTGGTGGATTCCCAGACGATGCCAACGCCGGTGTCCCTGCTTCCCCACCATTTGGTATCTGGTGGAAACCTTTCCCTTTTAGCGCTCCATATGCTTCGTTTTGGGATGCTCCTCATGTACCTCCTTTCGCTAACGCAATGCCTCCGCACCGTCAGCAGGAAGACTATGTGAAAAGCCGCCCTTTTGGACCTGGTCGCTTCCCACCTCGCGGTGGTCATGGTCCACCCCAGCCTCCTTATGGTGCTGAAATGCCGCCCTTTGGACCTCACCATCGTGGCCATGGTCCACCCTCACCTCCTTATGGCGATGAAATGCCACCCTTTGGACCTCACCATTGCGGTCATGGTCCACCCCCGCCTCCTTATGGCGATGAAATGCCACCCTTTGGACCTCACCATTGCGGCCATGGTCCACCCCCGCATCCTTATGGTGGTGAAATGCCACCCTTTGGACCTCATCGTCGCGGTCATGGTCCACCACATCCTCCTAGCGGTGCCGAAATGCCCTCTTTTGGCCCCGGTCATGGATGTCCTCATTTCGGCAATGGTCCACCCCCTCCATCCTCAAAGGGTTATGGCCCAATGCCGCCATTTGGCCCCGGTCACGGACACCCTCATGGTCCGCCAAATCCATCCTTCGAGGATGATGGTCATATGCCACCCTTTGCCTCCGCCCGTTTCGGCCGTGGTCCGCCCACTCCATCCTTCGATGGCGATGGTCCGATGCCACCCTTTGGTCCCGGTCACGGACACCCTCGTTTTGACCATGGTCCGCCTCCCTTTGATGGTGTTCCACCTCCTGGAGGAATGCATGGATTTTTTGGCTGGTGGTAAGCGTTTATCTTAGGAAGAGTTTTCAACCACAAGGAGGTCCCTCATTGGTGACAGCACGCAAGTCAAAATGAACAGATTGGAAAATCAGGGACAATTAATTGGTGGCAACACGCGAGTCAAAAGTGAACAGATTGGAAAATCAGTGGACAAGCACAGCACATATTGATTCAAGCAAGCAAGATAGTTATTAAGAAGTGATTAAATTTACTGTTATAGTTCCTACGTAGCTTTGACTTTGTTTTTGTCCTTTTAAGAGGTAACTGGACAACCCCCCGCAAGTTGTGAGGCTGCAATAGTCAGGACGAGCTGCCGAGAGGGTGCAGGAAGGTATCTGCACGCGCAAAAGAATCGTTTGCAAAGGGGTCATGCTGCCGGTGTTCTTCTACGTAGTACAGTGAAGGATAACAAACCACGAAAGGTTTCTCAATTGGCAACTCCCCCGTAGGGCGCAGCCCTGTTACCTGTCCAGATTGATGCTCCAAAACCGAGGGCCACAGTTAGAACTTGTCTCTGAACTGTATTCGTGCACACGCGTAGTCGGTGAGGCGCGGAGCTAGCCACAGCACCTTACAAGCGTGCAGTTGGCAACAATATGCAGCCTCCCTTGAGCAACTCTCTCACATAGTGGCTCTGGAAGAACCCCCGAAACCGAAGTTCCACCCAGATCCAACTTTGTTAAGCTAGTCAACAGTCCCAGTTCTGATGGTACTAGCCCACTCATATGGGGGTTGCGTGCAAGGTCCAGTTCCTCGAGGCGACTCAAGCTTGGAGATGCAGCAGCAAAAAGAATTGTGAGTAACATGCCGTCCTCGTGAATTGCGTGACACATTCTTTCCTTCACGTACCTGCCCAACTCTGTTGGAATCATGCCGTAGTGATTGTTGTTCGCCGATGCCAAGTGAGTCAAGTTTCTGCAACGGGCGACTAACCCCGAATAGGGATTCTCGCGGTTGCTTTTGAAGTTGTTTGAGTTATTGAATACTTCCAAGTGTGGCAAGAGAAGGAACACATTTGGATTGCCTCGAATAAAGTGATTGCTGTCGAGTTTGACGACCCGAAGCTTGGAATTGAGAATGCCACTCCCCCTTCCCTGTCCGGTGAACTTGTTATGGGAGACCACAAAGATTTCAAGATTGTGAGCTCTAAGCGGAGGTGGTGGACCTGTAAAGTTGTTATAGGATAAATCGAACGATCGAATAGTGCCAAAGTCGATAGTCTCATCCGTGTAGGCTCTTTGCAGGTTGTTGGAGGAAAGGTTGAGGTTCATGAGTACTCCAGTGTCATCACAAGGACGTTCGATGCTTTTGGAAAACCAGTTGCATTCAGCGATGTAGTAGCTTAACCAGCCGTCTCGTCTAGTCCAATTGTAACCATTGGTTAGAAGGAAGAACGCCGCCATGTTGAATCTCTGCATCTCTCGTTCCGGAGGGTAGGTCTCGAGCAGCGGGTCTTCCAGCATCCAGCGATTTGCAAAGTACAAGGGACTGCCAATGATTTCAATGCCTGCCTTCACCTCAGTACGTAAGCCCTCTGAGAAGAAAGGATACAGCTGCATTTCTTCATTGAGCGATTCAGTCTCAAGAGGAACCTGCACGTCAGCATCGTCGTCTTCTGGTCGAGGACTCAAGGCAATGGCAAGAATGATTACCACGCAGAACGCGACGGCAAAAGTTCCAATCAGAATAGCCCACCGTTTGTTGCTGGCTGGCTTTGGGGCACTTTCTGGCAGAATCGTACCATCGATCACCTCGTTCTCTTGGACTGGGATGTGCTCTCGAGCTACGTGCGCGACACCACCACCGTTCTCTTCATCGCCGACGACAACAGCCCCATCAATAACCTGCATTGCAGGCTGCTCTTCGTCGTCTCGCTCAACTGAATCTCGCTGGGATGGTTCGATACCTTGACGGTCTACCTCTGCCTGATGGTTATGTCTCGTCGCGCTTAGCCCTGGCGTCACTGGAATTGCCCCGGGAAGTGATGCCAGCATGATTGGCGCACCAGGAGTCAATGGCAAAGGCAGGATGTTGTTGGAAGTATCCGTGCTCTCTTCAAAGCATTCGTCAATGGCGGAATGGTTCCTCGCATCGCCATCAGAGACTGTAGAAGGGACGAGTGTCATCGCCTCCTCCTTCTTCATCATCTCAAGAGCGTTCTCTTGCTTGTTCCCATCCAAATGGAAGTCACTCAGAGACGCCTCGTTCTTCATCTTCTGCAGAGCATGTTGCTCCATTCCCGTCATCTTGCTAACCGTTTCTGTCTCAGCTTTCCCGACCTCAAGATGACCTGTGTTGGTACGTTCTGCGCTCTCATCGTTTGTCTTCTCGGCTATCTCATGCTCTACATGTGCCTCCCTTGCCGCTTCCAATGAGACACTCTCGTCAACAATATTGGCAGCTGTCTCCGTTGCTTTCATCTTTACTGTACGCTGTATATGAAGAAAGACATGTAGATAGTATCTGCGTAGGAATAAAGCTGTCGACTTCAGGATTTGTAGCTTGCTACCGGTAGCAAACAACAACAAGCAACAAGCAACAAGCAAGGAGAGTACTTACAGTACAGGGTATTTGAAAGGAGCAGTTCTGGGTTTTAGCACAGTCGTAGTATTTTTCTCTGCTGTGAACCCCAAGAAAAAGAGTCCTCGGTCATCGGTCATCTTCAACTTTGAGCGTCCAGTGACGTGGAACACCCTCTAAATAAGTACAGTACCGTTATAGTACTGTATCAAGGCGTTTACCAACGAATGAAAAGGGGCAAGAGTAATACATGCTTCAGTTAATAAATTCCATTGTGCTCCTTTCGGCTCGTCGATGGTCAACAAAATCAGTATTAAACTTACTACAGTACCGTTTCACGCGCACATGCTCAAAATGCAGCGTGAACCCTCCGAGCAGCATCATCATTATTTATTGGAGATTGAAGGGAGTGACTTCAGTCGGAGTGTTGCCGCGATCGGTTCGAACAGGTCTGCCCGCTCCCTTTTTAAAACATCAGATTCTGCTCTGTCCGAATGTCCCGATGTTTTAGAAAAGAATGGCGGTACGGTAGCCTTCACCCTATTGAAAATCGACATGGGATCTGTGGTCCGTTCGATAATTCGACCATGGTTTCTGTCAACCCTAACTAAGCAGCGGACCAAGATCCAAGCGAAAGAAGCAAAGAAGCAAAGAAGCAAAGAAGAGCAGCAATAAAAGACAGGAACGGAACTGGTCTAAAGATGGGAATGCAGATGCTATTGATTGTGACGGGGGCGTCGAAAGGTCTGGGAAAGGCCATAACGACTGGCTTTTGCTGTATGGACTCATCAGAGCAGCAGCGACAGCAACTGGATCGACTGCATGTTGTCCTGGCGGCCCGATCGGCAAATTTGTTGGAAGAGCTGGGTCGAACCATCATGCATCATAACGAGTCGACCAAGGTTCGAGTGACACTTTCCTGCTTTGCCGTGGATTTGTCCGATTTGGATCAACTGGACTCCCACTTTGATCGCATGTTCCAAGAAGTCAATCTCTCTGGTTTTGATCGCGTCGTCTTTGTCAACAATGCCGGGTCTCTGGGATATCTGGGGCCCTGCTCGTCCAGTCCATCTTTGACGGGCATGAAAGCCACCATTGACTTTAATGTCACGTCTGCTCTGTGGCTGTCCAGTCGATTTGCACAGCTCGTGCAGGAAAATTCGAATCCCGACACTCAAAAAGTAACACTCATCAACATTTCCAGCTTGTTGGCCGTCGAGGCATTTCCCACCATGGGAATATACGCCGCAGGCAAGGCTGCTAGAGACAATTATCATGCCACCATGGCCAAGGAAATGCCTCGCATAAAAGTGCTCAACTATGCACCAGGGCCTCTGGAAACTGACATGGTGGAAGAGATTCGAGCAGCGCCCAAGTTAGACAAGAGCCTCAAGCCTGCTTTTGACAAGAAATTGATTGATCCACAGGATTCCGCAAAAAAACTGGTCGACTTGGTCTTCTCAGACAAGTTCGAGTCGGGATCACATGTGGACTATTATGATATTTCATCCTAATGTTTCCCTTCTTTGCAATCAACTATTCCTACCGTATCTCGACCAATTCAATCAATCAATGAATTATGTGTGGTTTGCAGTGAGAATACTTTCATTCAGAGTTTCGTAACCTGCTTGCCAACATACAGCATCAACATGTTTGCCTCTCCCTATCAGCAACAAGAAATTGCTTCCTCAATGCCTACCGTACTGGTGTTGTCCAAACGATAGCCGAGAACCAACCTGTAGATGATGACAGCTTTTGTAGGAGAAAAAACAGAGTCAACGAGAACCATTGTTGGTAGCACCACTAGTGGAAGATTCCACGGTATCAAACCTCCATTCCACTCTCCGATGTATGGGAAAACGATCCTCCCAATAGGCAGCATTATACTGTGACCGTCGGTGGTCTTTCACGGTGCCTGCTCGGCTAGCTGATGTTGATGCGTAGCATTGGGACAAGCACCACTTATCCAGGAGCAGATGGAAAAAATAGGGTAGGGAATCATCGATGACACCATCACCATGGTGGACCCACACCCTGCCTGCCGCACGAGTGCACGGAGCAGCGATGGTGAGCAAGGGGAAGGAGACCAAATTGATTCCTGGTGGGGGAGAGCAGACAAAAATCCTACATTACTGAAATAGAACCACGCCTTCAAGGTTTCTGGTAGTTACTTCTTTCTTTTTCTTTAGTTGTTGCTACCAGTATTTTCAATGCATTGCTTGGCCGTGATACCTATTCTTTTCTTTAAAGGCACTGACCATGATACATGTAGATATATCCTTTTCTTCCCTTCATCTCTTCAGTTTCCATCTTTACCAATGTCTTTCATCGTGCGCACAGGCTTGCGCTTGATACCTCGCTTTTCAAATTCAGTCCTGATCTGACGAGCACTGCAGATACCTGGAAAGAAATGGGGCTGGCCTGCACCGTTGTTGCCATCGAAAGCCGCAAACCACTTGTTCCACTGCTCCTTGGGGGTCTCCGTTTCTTTCAAATAGATAATAACCGGGAAATCTATCGAGGGGAAAAATCCGTAGTTCGTAATCGTATCATAGTTCCAGCGGTTTTGGGTACCGGAAACATAGTTGTTGGGCTTCCTCACCAGCCTGGCCCCTTTTTCCAAATCACACCGTGGGCCCTTTACATTGTAGAATTCCATGGCATCCTTTTCAAATACCAAGCGAACACGGAGCGTTTGGACCCAAAGCAAAGCAGCAAAGACAACGTGAAAGCAAGCGCCAAAGACACCAATTATAGAGGGACTGCCATCCGCCATGTACGCTGCATGCGAAAAAGTAAGTTAGAAAAAAGTGAAAGCAAAGCAAGGCAAATCAATGAGACATCTTATCATCAGACACAAGCCAAGCACCCTGAAGAAGCAACCGATTCATTGATCATTCGATTCAACCCCCCCGTCAAGATAGAAAACGCGCGCACTGCACCGAGCTGAACTTACATGGGTGGTACCAGGCAATCAAAGGAGCCAGCAACAAAACCTGCACGGCCAGCGAGTAATCGGGGTCAATCACACGATCCGCCATCTTGGAACGTTCCGCCTTGGACACCTCGTTGACAGGGACAGATGGCGTCACTTTTCGTGTAGAGGTGGACTTGGTGGCAAAATCGTTGGTTCCAGTGGCCACGTTCAATGCAACCTTGTGGCCCGTGAAGGCGGGTGGCCGGATGGTAAAGGCAGCATTGGCTCCACCAACTGCCAAGCAAGCAAGAACAATCGAAAGCTTCATCGTGCTGCAATTGGTTTTATTGACAAAAAAAGTCTCAAGATCCTTTCTTACTCTTCAATTGTTGTGGCTTGGCCAAATTATGAGCCAAAGAAGATACCAATGGCTGCCTCTTCTGCTGCTGTAGATCTATAGAGTCATAGTCACCGTTGCAACGATGCCTGTCAGACATAGATCGATATCATAGATATCTATGCCAGAAGGTGTCAAAGTCCCGAGACCAAAATCATTCTTCAGAGAAGGATTTTGCCCAGCAATGACGATTATGTTCGTACTCGGGTCGAAATTCTAGATATCCATGTTCTGGGAGAAGATAACAAGTGGCAACAAAGACTTTCTACCAGCAAAAGATGTTCTTTGACGAACAGAACTGAGAGACCCTGAAACGCACGCGATGTTACACGTATAACTCGTATCACTCGTATAACTTGTATCACTCGTATAACAGGTCTAACACATCTTACGTGTAGAATACGTATAACATGTATAACACGTATAACACGCACGCCAGCCAGCCACCGTGACCGTTCGAGTTTCGCAAAATGACTTGACTCCAACTTGACTTCAACACCAACTCCAATCTCCACCACAAAGAACCACCATCCACCATGACAACAACCTCTCTTCTCTTGTTTGTTTGAAGGATACAAAGGTTTCTCTTGTTATTTGAAGATAGCACCATCATTGTGGGTAAGTAGGCAATGTGGTATGGCTTTGTTGAAGCCAAGAAGACTGTTCCTGTGGAAAGATAGAATGATTTCTCTTCATTCAACTCATTCTCCATTTTTCTGCCTCCACTCTCTTCCTCAGGCCCTGTACAGCCTTCAGGACCATTCTCTTTGCATTCATATACTTCTGAAGGCTCACTGACAAAGCCTGTGGAAGATCTGGCTGGAGCACCTACACTTATCTTGGACTGGACCCCAACAATCCTGAGCACAGGACACACGTTGAAAGTCTCAGGGCTTTGGGTTTCGCAGTTCCAGCATCTGCTCCAGCTCCAGCAGCCACTGCAGCACCAGCAGCCTCAGCAGAATCTACCTCTGAGGACGATGAAGGCAGCGTATCAAGGCGGGTGAAGAGAGCGAAAAGGGGAAAGAAGAAGGGCAGTTCCTAGATTATCTTTTTGATTTCTTGGCGGGACTGGTCGATGGCCTTTCCCTGACACTCTTTCTTGATTTGTCGGTTGCAGGTAAGCTCAACATTGCTCCGCTATGCTCTTGCCTTCCGTTATTGTGCACTTTCAAAATCTCAGTGTGTATCTTGTCCAATCCTTCTCTCAATATTCAGCCACTTCTACTCTTGACAGACTTTTGGCCGAATGAAGTCGAGGCATGGCATTTCGGTAGAACCACTGGAATATCCACTTTGAAGCACATGGGAACAATGCCCATGTGTGGCTGAACGACTGCCCATCGGCAGCTAGCCCAGACTCGATGTGCAATTCCCTCTTTTCTGAGTTTGTTTTGTAGGTAATATCACCAGACTTGAACTCGGGATACATTTGGAACAATCTCTGGGAACTTTCACTCGTCCAGGCAAGTGCAAGCAAAATCATTCCGGAACCTGTTATGGATAGAGCCTCTCTTACTTT